>JAULKJ010000013.1:2866186-2876747 GCA_032355405.1 Rubia balearica | reverse complement strand
TAAAGTACTGATCTAACCCTATCTCATTAATAAAAGTACTGATTAACCCGGTTGACCACCATTCACCACCGTTGACCGACATTGACCATTTATTTTAGGGAGGGTAATTTCATCTTTTTATATTTTTCTGAAATTTTCTTTTTTATCCAAGGGGTGTAATGGTCATTTCTGTCCAAAATTTGATATCCAGGGTTATTTTCGCACTTTCAGATTTTACAAGGTCATTTCTACACTTTCAACCAACTTATAGGGTTAAAAACACACTTTACCCTTTTATTTAAATGGGCCATGATGGAACTGAATCCACTAAATTGTGTTTAAAAAAAGAAGAAATGAGTCAACATATGAAGTTTTTAATGAGACAGACTAAAAGGGAAAGTAAAATTTCTTTGGAACGGAGAGTACAAATTTTGTTGGTACAAACAGAAAAATAAATTACACCATTTTTATTGGGATGAGGAGTGTAAAACTTCCAATGTTGAACACCACTTGGTGACTGTGTGAGTGAGACTGAATTAGGGTGCAAATAAACTAAGCTGTTCGTGAAAAGTTAGCAAACAACTTGACCAAAAGCTCAACTCGAACTCGAGCTAGATGAACACGAGCCAAGCTCGAGGTAGCTCGATTATTAGGCGAGATCGAGATCGAGCTTCAGTTTCTTCATTCTTGTTCGGTAGGCTCGTCGAGCTTCACGAGCATGTACCTTTATAACTATATTATTTTTAATTTACAATTTTGTATAAATTAGATGGTTGTATTGGCTCGTTCGAAGGTAATGAGTTCAACGAGCCAATCTCACTCGAGGTCGAGCTCGAATTCGATTGAGTTAGAAACCGATTCAAGCAGATCACAAACAATCAACCACGAGATCGAGATAAACTTTTTGGGCTCGAATGAGCTCGAGCGTACCATTACTCTATCTCGGCTCGGTTCGTTTACACCATACAATTGTCTTTGGTGAGTGATAAAAGCAACCAGGCTGGGCCAATAAGAAATCGAAGATGCTCCAAGCCCTTATACGGGTGGACTCAAATTCCTTTGAAATCTGGGCCAAATGCAATTCGCCGATCCACACGTTTCATCTCACTTCATCCCACCCACTTGGCCACTTTTGCACAATTTGCATTTTGTGACTGCTTCACATCCTTAGAGCAGTGGGAATTTGAGAGTGATTTCAGTTCAAAATTAAAATCACACTCAAACTTTAAAAATCTTACATTAAAGATTTTAAAGCAATTGTAATTAATTGCAATCGAAGCTCGGCTGCGCAAAAGAGAAACCGCTCCAGTTTGACTTTCTCTACCATCCCAAGTGATGCTGGCCCCCTAGCGCCAAAGTTGTTGCATTTTCATTTCTTCGGCAGCCACATTGAACGTGATGACCTCTGATTGAAACACGAGGCAGCCACGAAAATTTTAATTAAAAATATTTTATTTTATTTTAAAATTCTAAAAAAATCAAAAATAATTTTTAAGAAATCTGATTTTTATTTTTAAAATTTGAAATTAAATTTTTTATTCTTTTTAAATATCAAAATTACTTTTTTTAAAATGGTTATTTTAATTTGGGTTCATAAAAAATTGAAATAAATTTTAAATATTAAATTTTATAAAACAAAACTCAATTAAAAAATTATAAGTGTATTATTAAATTTTACATTTCAATTTATCTTGATAGGAACATTTATTTAAATTAAATATTGAAGGTAAAATTAATGAGTATGATAGAGAATATCAAGTGGGATCCATGAAGTGGTTTTAACCACCGTGGAGGTAAAAATGAAGTGGTTTCTCTGTGGTTTCAGTTGATGAGGTGGAAGAGAGAGATTGAATATTTAATGAACTGAAGCGATTTCACCACTGCACATGTCTAAGACCATGTACAACCATGAAACTACTCTAGTGGAGTTTTTTCATTAAATATTCAATTTATCTATTCCATCTCATAAAAAACAATCACAAAGAAATTACTCTATTTTTACCTCCACAATGGTAGAAGTTAGAAACCACTAAAAACCACTTCATGGATCCTACTTGATTTTCTCTATCCCACTCATTAATTTTACTTTAATATTTAATTTAAATAAATTTACTTATCCAAAATAAATTGAAATGTGAAATTTAATAATACAATTTAATTTTATAATTTATTTTCATCTTTTAAAATTAAAATTTATTTTGCTTTTAAATTTTTTCTTTCAATTAAAATTAAATAATAAAGAATAGATTAAAAATATGACATTTGTAATGATGAATTATTGCAACTACAAAAATTACAAACAATACTTAAATTTGTACATATTAATTTATTCTGACCAATTATTACAAATCGAAAATAGAAATATTGATCTAGTCTGACCAAAATTACTAACACGGAAGAAATTACAAATAAAAACAACTTAAATTTTTGTAGATGAAACCATACTGACAACCTAATATTGGCCCTGCTCATATTGGTAAAGGTGTTCCGTAAGGTCGCTTTTCAATTGGTCATGTTTAACCCTGTTGCGTACTTCCCTCCAAGTGCATCTAAAAATGAGCAAGACTAGCGTGCTGATGTGCATTATAATTGAAATCAGAGTCATCGACTTGTTCATAATCACCCAGTCCTACATGAAACTCATACGTACCTCGTTCTTTTTCAACTATCATGTTGTGAAATATAATACAATCTATCTTAATATTACTCAAAGCATCAAAATTCCAATATCGACCCAGGTTGGGAATCAAGGAGAACGGAACTTGTAAAATACCAAAAACACGTTTGACGTATTTCTGATAACTCTCTTGACGTCTCGTGAATAGTTATTTCTTAGGGTCATTTGGAGACGTATATGCGGGCATAAAAGCTGCCCATTTAGGATAGATTACATCTGTAAGATAATACCCCTGGTCGTAGACGTGACCATTAACTTCAAAATGAACCGGATGAGCCATTCCTTCACATACATAATCAAACAAAGGTGAATTTTTCGAGGACGTTGATATCGTTGTTAGATCCAACCATTCCAAAAAAATGCATGCCAAATCCATGTATCGTATGAGAGCACTGCTTCCAAAGTTATGAATGTGTGCCTACTCTTACCTTGAAATTGACCTCTACAACCCACGGGTAATTTTTCTAATGCACACAATCAATAATTCCAACCATAGCAGGAAATTCCCATCCACGAGCTACATGTATAAGTCGTGTAACGTCCTCTTGATTTGTTGGTCAGAGGTACGTCGGACGATACACGACAGTAATTGTCTTAGCAAAATGGGACACCGTTTCTTTGACTGCTGATGTACCCATTTGTAAGGATTCATCAAGTTGGTTGTATGCACAACCACATGCCAAATGGTAAATTTTCACTGTGCACTTGTGGAGTGTAGAAAATTCTTGACGACCTCACACATTTGTCCTTTGTTAAAAACAGGGATCATGGTTGGCGACATCATTCACAATACGCTGAAATAAATGTCTGCGCATATGGAACCTCCTTCGAAATTGGTGATCATCGTATATCCTTTCAGGGGGGTTAAGTAAAATATTGTTTTTGAATTGTTTCCTTGGCTGGTACATAATCTCTCTTGATATGCTTTCGAATTTTCTTGGGTAAGGTAGGAGGATTTTGAGCTCTCCTATTCACAATGGACTTGTACCATTCTCTATTCCTTTCCAGCAATTTCAAGGCATAGTTAATCAACTGAGGAGGAGTTTCATCTAACAAATGAAACCTCTTTCATCTAGGCAGTGGGTATGATGATTCTCCAAAGTGAAGATCACCATTTGCTACTTCATCTCTCTCTTCACGAACTTCATTTTCTAAAGAATTTCACAATAAAAAAAGATATTTTAGATTTATTAATATGTACACATACTAAATTGACGGAGACTAATTCACAAATACAAATGAAAATAAACTAATTTAATTAAGTATACTTATTTAAATTTGTTGTTTTACACAAACTAGTTTAGATAGATTCAATTCAATTTAAATAATTTATTTAAGATAAGCTAAAACACATACACGGAATTTCACAATAAAAATGATAATTTAAGTTTACTAATGTTTACGCATACTAGGTTGACATTGTCTAATTCACAAATACAAATGAAACCCCAACAAATTACATAAACTAATTAAATTGAAATATAATGATTTAAAATATACTAAATTATTTTTTCCCCCAACATATGTGGCAATACCATCTTTTGGTCCCCAAGGCCAATAACGCTTACATTCAGTAATCAACAAACACAAATTAATTTGTTTGGTCCCAAACCAGTTTTCGAGCAATTTTTCATCAATACTGTCGCACGTGACTTGCACGTGCCATTATATTCCGGTATGCTCAGGGGTAATATCGTTATTTCAGTAACTAAAACAATTTATCAATTTTAATTCCCCCTACATTTTGAATTACCAAAACACATATCCTAATTCTAAATTCCGACCATGCTTTCCCCAATTAAAAACCCTAATCCCAAAATCCTTTGAATCCCACAGAAAATTCTCGATGGTTGAAGTGGGCGGTTGGCCTTCCGTTGTAATCCCGTCATACGGGCTTTATTCCCGACTGTTTAATTGGGCAGCTTGGTGACAGTTGAACGCCCTGTGCAAATCAATCGAGCCGGCGGCATCGCCGACTAGTTACGAGCCAGATTGCGATGGAACCCTAGGTAAGCACAAAAATTCTCCTTTGTGCTTTCCCCTATAACCGAGGTTGTGGGTTTTATACTGTATTAAATTGGATTGCATGAATGTAGTTGACAATGGACGAACATAAGATGTTGGTGTTGCGAGAACATGGAAGCAATTTTGGCGGAAATGGAGCTCCTTACTACTGTAAGTGTGTCTAATCTGTAAGCATGGGTTGGATGTATGTATTTAATTGAAGAGATAGACATTGATGGTAGTCCCCCGTGGTTGTTTGGTAGTAAATAATTTGGATTATGGTTTTGAATGGGTGGTTCCGTTTTTTTGCTGATTGATGAGTACAAGTTAGAATAGGACAGTGTTTGCTCCACAATTATTTATAACATAGAATTGTTATTGTTGGTCTATTTGATTAGTTTAGATATTGATCTGCAAGATTCTGTGGGATAGGATTGATTTAATCTCGGTGGGGATTAATATATTTTGTAGGGCATATTAGGCATTTTAAAATGTTAATTTAGGTAGGGTTGAGGTTTATTTTATATTAATTCAGTGTTGTTTAATTTTAACCTCCTGGTAGCAATTACTTCTTTATTTGAATGCACTGTCATGGGTACATGACCTGGGACCCCATTCCAATGTATGTTGGTGGCTCCGTTTATATGGCTTATTTATGTGAAACTGATGATTTCAATTTGGGTAGGTTGGATTCTACCTATAACTAGTTGGGTTATAGGGGATGATTATGTGAAGTGTATCTGGACAGGAGGGGGGAGTGAAGTTCAGTTCAATAGACATGGATCCGTTGATACTATTTCCTGAACAATCGAAGGAAATAACATGTATAGGGGTTAAGAATGGTGTAGTTGATGTGTATTTCTTCAGCCCTTATGAGAATTATATGTGTTGACCTTCTGGTGAGGAACCGATGGTAGTTGATCTGAGGTTGGTTGGGAAAAACGTGGAGCAGCCTGCTTATGATAATAAGAAGGTGAGGGGCAGAAAGGGCCAGGACAAGTTGTTAAGCACAAAGCTCCTAAAAGGTGAAAGAAGGAGGATATTGACCATGTTGTTGTGAGTTATTACCAGAATGTGGCAAGTTCAATGAGGCAGCAACATAGGATGATGAAAAAAAAGTGGGCAGAATGTTGATCGGAGAAATGGTACCGTATAGGAGTTGAAGGAAGTTGATAGGGTGATACTAGTTGATGAACCAGAGAGCATGGATGATGTTGGTCCTGGCACACAGGTTTCCCAACAGATTCCAGCCAGTGACCTGGGTAAAAAGGGACATAATGATGAGTCTACCAGGTCTGAGTTTGCTCCTGTGATCATAGATGCTGATGAAGATGCATTTTGGGCTAATGAGGAATCCATTTTTTAGGCTAGACAGTTAGCCGAAAAAGAAGATGAGGAGCTGGTGAAGAATAATAAAATTCAAGGGAAATAAGATTATTTTCTATAAGGCGTTTTGATAGAAGGTGATATGGAAAACCGTGTTCATAAAGAAGAGGGTGCAGTCAGTACGGACAAATGTCAGGGGAAGAAAATGGAACAGTTGAAAGGGAAAACAAAAAATATTGACAAAGCTCAAGAAGTTGAGCCTCTTAAAGATGATGAAGATGCTGGGAAATTCCAAGACCCAGATTACGACGTGGATGATGATGATCATTTAGAGCAGATTATGGAGAAGAGGGAAAACATTAGAGTTCACTGTTAGGGAAGATGGAAGCTGATGACTCCAACAATTCTGAGAGGGAAATTTTGGTTGAATCAGATTAAGGTGAGGATGTCGGTGATGGGGATCAACATAGTCAGACTAGTTCTGAAGATGATGAGCATGTTGGGAAAAAGTGGGTCAGGATTCATGAAAGGTTTGTGATGGCCAATGGTAACGACGATGTGCGGTTCTAGGCTGGGAAGGAGTTTGTACATAAAGAAGAGTTCAGGTTAGCCTACAAACACCATGTGATAGTTTGCAATAGGAGGATCGGGTTTAAGAACAACTCAAGAAGGTGTACTGTGATTTGTGCAACAAACATAGGTAAAAGCAATTGGATGGCTTCGATCAACTCAGGAAAATAACAAATAACTGGGAGCTAACTTCACTTTCGAGAGCGCATTCCCGCAGTCCTACATTCATTCACGGGTGTTCCAGGCACAAATACCTAAGTGAAAGGTACAAGGGCGAGTTGAAGATTATGCTCAACATAAAGATTTTAGAGCTTGTGCAAAAATTTCATAACGACCTCAGTATTGTTATATCCAGAGATGTTGCTTATAAGGCAAAGAAGCTGGAAATTTATGAGATTGTGGGAGACTACAAGAAACAGTATGTGATGATGAGAGATTATTGCAATGAGTTGCTCAGAGCCAACCCTGATTCGACCGTTATAATGCAGACAACTAGATGCTGAACCTTGATAGAAATGTATGGGTGCCATATGACCATGCCTCACAAGGGGGATTTTATTGGAGGCTATTGGGCTTGACGGCAATGATAAAATATATCCTGTGGCTTATTCCGTGGTTGAGATCGAAAGAAAAAGTACCTGGCTATGGTTCTTGAGCCTTCTGCAACATGATATCAACATCAAGAATGAACCGGGGTGGACTTTGCTTTATGACAACCAAAAGGTATTAGTATTAGCGATTTTATGTACTTCATAATTATATGGATATTATATGGTTATTTATATTTCATTTATGGAAATTATGATTTTATGCACATTATGGCTATGTTTGTGGCTGTTTATGGGTACTCAGATTTTATTAAAAGGAAATAAATATTTTATGGATCTGTGGTTGTGTTGAAGTGTAATATGAATACATGGACCTACATGAGTTCATGTAAATTTATACCCAAAGAACGTAACAAGGTAGTATACATGCAGAGAAATGCTAACCCTCATTTGCGATTGCCATAGATGCCTCCCCTTGCCATTGATCTTGAGGTAAAAGCTCTATGGCCACAATATCACCATCGAAAGCTCTATTCATATTTGTACGCCCATATATAATAATTTCATCACCAATACTTTCACTACCAACATATGCTTCAAAAGGATTGTAACGATTAACACGAAGTCTCCCCTGATGATAAATTCCTCGATGCAAGCCAGAAGTTATCTCAGACATGGATTTATGCTGCAGCATATGAGAGAGATATACTTAGCAACATAGAATATTTCTCAGAGAACAAAAGTGAAACAAACTGGTTGATATCCACCTTAGCGTAGATGACTTTTCTCTTTGAAGGCCTCAAATCTTCAACATCGTTCATGCTAACATCCTCAGGAGGCCGAACAACCAGATCTAGCAACTCTGGCTGACCAAGCGACTTCACATATGCTTCAACTGAACAAAATTAATACATTATCAATATGCACTTACAAATTTATAAATCAACAAGTCATGTAAGTAGAGTTTCTGACAAACAATAAATGTCATGGATATCAGCTACAGGGGGAATTTAACGAGAAACTAGTGGAGTATATATTACAATGGAGATAACAACAAGATAAGTAATGG
This sequence comes from Rubia balearica, assembly GCA_032355405.1. Lineage (NCBI taxonomy): Eukaryota > Viridiplantae > Streptophyta > Magnoliopsida > Gentianales > Rubiaceae > Rubia > Rubia balearica. Next base: position 2,868,574 of record JAULKJ010000013.1, on the reverse strand, counting down.
CACAGCAAGTTATTATTTACCTGTGTCTGCAGAAATTCCTTCCTCAATGGCCTTCCTCTTATTCTCCCGATCATTTGTGAGGAGTAAGACATGAACGGAATCACCAAGATGGTTTTGATACCATCGTGTTGCCACTCTGATAGCTGAGAGCAATTATCAAGAATCAAACATTGGAAATCATCACATGTTGAAAGTCATTTTTACCAAAGATATCCAAATAAATATGTATTTCTACCACAAGCAGCATTAGAAGGTGAGTGGCACTTGTATGCATATCAATAGCAGATTAGTTTTACTAATAAAAGTATAAATTCTGCCATAGCTGCTTGCAAAGACATGAGGTAAGTGATCCTTTAGAATGGGGGAAGGGGACATTAAACTCCAGAAGTTGTGAAGATATGAAGATTTTGTATTATAAATTTGCCGTAACATAATTGTGGTTAGTGATAATAACCTTCTAAAGAAACTTCCAACTATCAACTCCCCTAATTAAACTCTTTCTTAGCTTTTGAGAATTTAAAAGTGAATCCACCATGATGATGAAGAGAAATAGCAATAATGCATAACATGGTAATGTTAACCCACAGCTAACTGAAGTCATTACATTATCAAGGCAATAGATGGAAGCTACAGTGAAGCCAAAAGACAAACCTCTGTCATTTCTATCATTTGGTGTTTCACCAGCCATCTCTTTCACATAAGTATCCCTACGAAAGCAGAAAGGAAAAGATATTACCCACTCCTTCAAAAGTAACAACAAAAACAAAACAGCAGCTGTTCGTCTCAACGATCAAATTTTACTGCTTTAACAGCATAACCAGTTACTAATCAGTACAAACTTTAACCTAGGCATCTAGTGCTAATGAAAGTAAGTAGTGAAACAACAAAACTGCTTTCAATAAAATTGCCACAATGAAGCATCAACCAATAACCAGGGATAAGACCACATCAACTGGCTAAGATCCTAAATACAAAAGAACATACATATGTAAACAGTACCTGTGGTGTTCATTGGAGAAAACGAAGAATCTCCTTGAAGAATTACTGGAGAGTGCTCGAAGTCGATTATATATAGAAATATTCTTATTCTTAACCTCTTGCAACACAATGGACAGAATCACCACATCATCAATCACCGCATTCTCCAACAAATCAATCTAATTAAGCATCAAATCAGTTAATATCAAGCAACACAAAACATTTCGCAGCTAAAATGCATCATGCGCTTAAGTACCTGATTGAGGACGACATTAGTGTCAACTACCAGCAGTTTTGACAGAGAGGCGCCCAATTTGGCGCCGGAGACGTCACACACTTTGCAGAACGGGGCGCCACAGTATATATCATCCCGCAAATAGTGTTCCCGCACTTCCTGATTAAAATTACTAACAAAAGTTACTAACAGCAACAATTTTTTTAAAAAAAATAATCTTTCGAGCAAAACGAAAAATTGTAAAAGAAGGAGAAACAACTGACCTTGCGAACAGCTCCCTGTTTGGTTTTTCGAACGAAGGTATGATTTCGCAGCATGATTTAAAAGCTTCTTCGAATTTGGGGCGGGGGCCGGGGTGGGGGTGTGGGTGTGGCGCAAATTTCAGGGTTTGGTCCGAAACTTCAATGCAAAATTTTGAAATGAGCTCGAGTGACATTAATAACTATGTTAGGGCGGGATAGGGGATGGGCCGCCGGTGGATCGGGATAGAAAAAAAAATGCACTCCCTCTGTTTCACTAAGAATGGCACGCTACGATCTTAGATTTATGTGAAAAAAATGAGTGGTTTAAATTGAATGTATATAGTAAAAAGTAGAATGAATGGATGAGATTGGAGAAATCTTACCAAAAATGAAATGTGTAATTTAAAAAGACATCTAATAAAGTAAATGTGTCACACATAGAAAAAACAGAGGGAGTTCTCGTTTCAATCATTTTGTACACTTTTGTTATTTCTGGACACTTTCTTTTAGGTGTTCTAGTTGTAAAATCTGCACACTTCTCATATTAAAAAAAATCTACGTGAATAATTTGGTATTAAATTTTGAAAGTACAGATATGATCTTGTATAACCTAAATATGCAAAACTAACTCTCCAAATTTTTGTAAAAGAGTGGGTCTCGTGGCAGGCAGTATGTCCATAAATTTATGGACAATCCACTGTATTTATTTACTATACATTACATTCGTAAAATTACATGCTAAATTTAATTTTTTTATATTATATATTTTTATATTTTCACATTCAAATGCAAATTATTATTGTTTGTTTTTAATTTTTAAAATATAATATGTAAATTTTATAAAAAAAATTACAACATCTAAGGTAAAAAGTATAGTGGACTGTCCATAAGTTTATGAACAGGAAACCTTTTCTGAGACTTTCTCTTTATAAA
>JAULKJ010000013.1:2734815-2746683 GCA_032355405.1 Rubia balearica | reverse complement strand
ATGTTGAAGGAAAAGAACAATATCAAAGATGAAGAATCGGTGAGCTATGTGATTGCTGCAGCCATTTGATTATATTTGTATATATATATATACTGCTAATTGTTTTTCTCATTCTCTTTCATCTCATTGTTTCTGTAGTGGGTGCAATGTGACAATTGCCAGCATTGGATGCATCAAATTTGTGGGCTTTATAATGCTAAAAAAGATCAGGAGGGAATGGCCAAGTATACTTGTCCATATTGCCGCCTAGAAGAGATTAAATTAGGCAAGCATGTGCCTTTACTTGCTTCTTTTGGGGCAAGAGATCTTCCACGCACAATGCTTAGTGATCATATCGAGCAAAGACTGTTTAGGAATCTCAAGAGAGAAAGAGAAGACAGGGCAAAGTTTTCGAATAAAGATGTCAATGAGGTAAGTTTTGTGTAGATTTTTATTTTTGTCAATTGACTTAATGCACCTGATAGTTTTGTCTATAAAACTCCAGTTATCTACTTAATGTACATATACTTCATGCTCTAGTGTAAACAAACCACCAATGACTAGTCACGATGTGGTACACCAGCGATTGGGTGTGTTCAGCAAGACGTATAAGTGTTTAACTTATAAGCTAAGGAGCTTTTAGTGTGTAACCAACTAAAAAAAGTGCTTATTTTAGTCCCAGATTACCTTTTAACAGTGTTTAAAATCTCCACCAAAGACCAAACACACCCATTATCCCTCATGAGCTGTTTGTAGTCCCAGATTACCTTTAACAATGTGATGAACCATGAGGGAAATAAGGAACACAAATTGATCGTTGTGGAATGATTAAGCTAGCTAGTTGTTGTACTGTATATATTTTACATCTAGCAAAATAACTTTTGGTTGGCAATTTCATTCATATAATTTCATGTCATATGATCTACAGCTTGTTTGTTGCTATTTTTTGTGGTTTTCAGAAATAATTAGTTATTCTTAAACCTGCACATTGAAGCATTTATGTTCCTCTTTGAAAATGTAAATCCCTTTGATATCGTGTGTCTGTTTTGATAAAAAAAACTGGTTAAAATGTATTCGAGACATGATATTCTGATTTGGTAATGACATTAGCTGGGGTATTAATGTGTGATTTGTGAACAGGTACCTGGGGTTGGAGAACTTGTTGTTCGAGTGGTCTCATCTGTCAACAAGATTGTGAAAGTGAATCAGGATTTTCTGAATATAATTCCTGATCAATATTACCCAACAGAGTTTCCACATAAGTTGAAGGTAAGAAACTGGATTCTTAACCCAAAATATATGTTACTACCAGTGGTGCAAATCTACTGTTTGATCTCTTTGCTTCTTTACCTTGGAAGGAAATGAAATGTAGAGCTCATCAATTCATTTGGCATCAATTTTGGGTTTTTTTTTCTTCTTCTATTCTTTCTATGATGAGATATGTTATTGATGCTATGAAAATGTTTTATGAACACAGAATTTGGGAATAGAGTAAATGGGAATGTGGTAAATAATGAGCTGCACAAGTAACCATTACAATGACATATATATTCTTATCATTTTTTATTTTCAATTTTCTTTCAAGGTATTCTTTATTTATGTTTAGGTTATGTAAAATGTGGCGTTTGACATATCCTCTTTGTGCAGGTGATTTTATTGTTCCAGAAAATTGAAGGGATAGATGTCTGCCTATTTTGTATGTATGTCCAGGAGTATGGATCAGAATGTGATAAACCGAATCAACGCAGCGTCTATATTTCATATCTTGATTCCATTAAGTACTTTAGGCCTGACATACGAATGGTCAATGGCGAAGCTCTTCGCACCTTCGTATATCATGAAATTTTGGTATAAACTTTTTTTCGTTAGTCTCTCTTTTGTTTTGTGAAAATTTAGAGTTACAATTGAAACTTATAAAGTTATGGTTGTTTGCCCATTCTTTGTTGGCCTTCGTAGATTAGTTATCTTGATTACTGCAAGAGCCGTGGATTTGCTGTCTGCTATATTTGGGCCTGCCCTCCTTTCAAAAAAGAAGACTATATTTTTAACTGCCATCCTGAATCCCAGAAGATACCGAAGCCAGATAAACTGCAACAGTGGTACGTGTTTCTCTCTTCCTGCCTACCATTTTTATCTGCCAGTTTTCCAACAAATAAACTGAGATGTCAGTACAACAGTTAAGTTTGGTAAGGTGGCTGTGGGAACCTATACCCTCCTGATCCTTTGATGGTAGGAGTCTTAAGGTGCATTCTATGCTGAGATATTCATTACTCCCTCTGTCCCATAAATATTGGCCTACTTTCTATTTACGTCCATCCCACAAGTAATGACATACTTTGAAAATTACTTAAAATGGCAAGGAATATGATGTTAAATTCCCTTAATGTCCTCTTTTAACTTTAACTACTTTGAGAGTGGACCTACTGCTTTTCCAAAATATCCCTACTTTTCCACAATTATTCCATGCCACATAAGCTGACATAAAGCTTTGGTCCAAAAGCAATTAGGCCAATATTCTTTGGGCGGAGGGAGTAGTTTTTAGCTGTCCATGACGCCAACACCAGCTTGTGTGCTTACAATCACAGTGGCATCTCCTCAGATCCTACGTCAGAGTTGCATTTTTTTTACTGGAATTGTCTTTTCAGGTACAAGTTAATGCTAAAGAAAGCTATGAAAGAATCTGTTGTGGTGAACTACCAAACATTTTACGATGTTTTCTTTGTTCAAAATGAGGAGCGCAGTAACAAGATAACAGTAGCTCGATTGCCATATTTTGATGGAGATTATTGGTCAGATACTGCTGAAATTACCATGAGGAATATACAGAAAGAAAATGTTGGAGAACCAGAGGCAAAGACGAAAAAACCTTTGACAAAACGAACTATGAAAGCAATGGGACATGAAGATCTTAATGTTGACGCAACGAATGATATTATGGTGATGCAGAAGGTGATTTCCTGTGTTTGCAAATATTTGTTGTGCATATAATGTATTTTTTGACAACTGTGGTATGCAGTTCTCTGATGCTCTGAGTTATTGTTCTTCTTCTGTTGCAGCTGGGCCAAGCAATGTTACCATCAAAGGAGAACTTTCTAGTTGTACAACTGTTGTTCACTTGTAAGAAGTGTCAGAACCTGATTCTATCTGGTGACCATTGTCATTGCAACCAATGCAAAGAGTTCAGTTTTTGTTCAAGGTGATTATTTTGATAAAGAAATCTTTCATCTGTTTACTGATGTCTGAGTTTATGATCGCTTCTACATTCTAGATAGTGTGAACTGATATACGTCCCTGGTAATTCCAACTTGTAGTTTTTCTCACTTAAAGGACATTGTGGGGGTTAATGTGTTCGTTTTCAGGATCTCTAAAATACCAAGTGATTTGATTATTTGTGATTGCTACAGATGCCTTGAAATTGATCAGAATCTTAGAGAAAGAAACACGCACACTTCCATTGCTGCAGAGGAATATTTGGTCTCAAAGGTTATTTCCTTTTCTTAATTTATGGCAGATCTTGCTTATGCCTTAGAACTTTCATCTTTTGTTTGATACTCTTACAATTTTTCTTCTAAGCTGTGATTAATTGTTGCTCATTGTTTCCAGGTTGTGATAAATGATTTACCTGCTGATACTGAAGACAAAGATGTCTTTCTATATAATGACATTTTCGAGAACCGGCATTCTTTTCTGGGATTTTGTCAGGGAAATAACTACCAGTTCAATACCATTCGCCGTGCCAAGCACTCCTCGATGATGATTTTGTATGATCTGAGCAAGCAGATGAGGTTAATTAGAAAGAGAGCCTGCATCATTTGCCACAAAGATATTGTGGTTCAGGGGCAGTGGCATGGTGAGAGTGGTCTAAAGTTTGATGTTGGTGGTACATGCTGTTGTAAAGTTTCCATTCAGAATCATATGCACGAGTTCCTGAATTTTTTTAAGGCTAGCTGTGGACTAAACAGATATGAGGCTCTACCAGAGAAGGCAAATCAGGTATGTACAATGATTGGCTCTTTGTATAAAGAAATGTGGTTCTTTGCAGTTATCGGTCAATGTCAAAGAATGTTTTTTCCTAGTAATATTTTTCTGGATGTATTAGGCAGAAGAAGAATCTTTCCACGAGCAGTAGTGGCATTTTTTTCTCTTTGAGAAGTCATTGTGATGAAATATAAGTAACGAATTTGGTACAGGCACATTACCGGAATGCGTTGGAACATGCTTCTCAGTGCAGTTCAAGCCAAATCAGTAGTTGCTTGCAACCCGACTGTATTAAGGTCAAAAAGCTCTTCCAGCACTTGCCTCAATGCAATATTCATCCTGCCGGAGGCTGTTTAACATGTTGGAGAATATGGATTTTGATACGTTTACATTCAGTTAAATGCGAGAACAGTTGCAAGGTTCCACGTTGCAGGTATAATCTTGACCGTAGCAGCCTTTCTTGCTTTTGCATATTTTTTCAGTTCTTTGACGAATGTTTTATTCGTTCTCCAGGGATGTTAAAGAACACATCAAAGAGTGTTCAGGGTGGTGTAGATACTGCTCTAACTGGCGCTTGTACCTTGCTAATACTAGATGTAATTAGACCTGGACTAACGTTAGCTGTATAGAAAGATTTTCAACAGAAGGGGCAACATATACATGGAGAGTAGTCAAAAGAGGCAACCGGCATGGATGACAAGTTCTGTTCGTGTCAAATAAAGTTTCAGTTTCAATACCATGTGAATATTTAGGCAATCCAGTCAGATTCTTGTATCCAGCAACTCATGTGTATATTTAGTTTCGGAGATGCGAAGGAATGATTAGGTAATGTCAGATGTAAAAAAGCAGTTCTATGCAGTCAGTTTGATACCAGTATTTGAATTTTGGATGAAGTAAATGGTGATCTTAGTTTTGTTCTGTCAGTCTTAGTTTCTCTTGCTTTTCTTTAGAATCAGGTCCATCGAATCTTATGAAATAGAGCTGAATATAGCAACAGCTTGAGGAATCAGAACTCACGTCCTTGCACAACCATAAAATCATATAATAAATCAATTTGGTATCTCACAATTACAATGCATTGGCAGTCAACAATTAACACCGTCAGTTCTACCGAGATTAAACTTTGCAAAACACCATTACCTAGGCCCCATAATCCTAGTACTAACATATGAGGTCAAACGCCAAATAATCTAACCTAAACTGGATAACGTGGTCAACTACACCCTAAAATGCACACACACCTACAGAACTCCAGGCAACAAAAGAGAGCTCCTTGTGATGAAAATCAAATACCGTGGCTGAAAATATGAATCATGAAATAAGAAGCTTCCATATCTTCTTCCCCAAGGAAACTTCACCAGGGTGAACCACTTCTTCATCCTCATGGTCGTCGTCGTCATCTTCATCATCCTCTTCGTCAGGGGTCTCACCTTCGTTTTCCACATTGCCCTTCTCCGTCTCCAAGTTTGGAGCCCCATTAACTTCTTCGCTAGTAGTCAGATCACCTTCGACCTCAACTTTGTTATCTACATTGCTGTTCTCCTTATCCATTTCTGGAGTCCCGTTAACTTCTTCGCTTGCATCACCTTCAGCAATGTCTGCAGCGTTACTGACCTCTTCCTGAGCAATCACTGCACCTTTTGACTGCAACACACAGGCAGAACGGAAACACGTTCAAACTCAATTTAATAACGAGAAACTTACATGTCAGAACACAGACTTCTATAATGCAGAGAGGAACAGCATATATAACAATCAACAACTAGAGAGGTTAGATAAACCTCAAAGAGACAGTTAAGCTGATAGATAAACCTCATTCACAAGATTGAATTGCAAAGCTCTGAAAATATAAGTTTACAGTTAGCCCCAAAAACAGTTTTCGATCATATTCCCCTTGATATTTGTGGCCCATAAGCGAGAATTGAGACCACTAGTCAAAGATTACATGATAGCTTTATTTATATGCTGTATTTTTATACTTACAGGGACACCGTTTTTGGGACAGGGGTAGCACAATAGTACACACACGCACAAGAGATAAGGGTGTGAAGGAAGGAAGAAGTACTATACCTCATTAAGGCTGTCAGCTGAAAAATCATGAGCCTGAACACCCTTCACTGAGCCAGCATCTTCATTTGCACCAAGAGCAGCATTAGAATTTCGAATCTCTTCCATTACACCTTCAACTTCCAAGGTATTGGAAGGTGTGGCCTTTGAACTAGATACATTCTCTTTAGAAGTTCTGGACCTACCACTCTCGGTTTCTTTTGACTTTCTGTTGTCTGACGTGATTCCATTAGAAGTAGCAGCAGAACTGAACCATCATGCATGTTTTATTAGTTTCAAGGAGAATATTTATAATAATAATAAAAGATTTTTCACCGGGATGGGGGTGGGAATGGTGTAAACGAACAAGATTCCAACAACATTCACATTTAATTTTGAAGTAAAGATACACAAACTATTCTAGGATAAATATATCACCTTCTGGGCCGCCGGAGATTATACCGCTTTTCAACAATAGCTTGAACTGGCTGCACAGCTCTTTTTTTCCTTCTCCCTTGCCCTTCACCGATGACATTACCTGAATGTCCACTATATTCATCAATGTGTCCACCGGAAACTGCTTGTGAAATGTTTGTACGGTTCCGCTTCCTTCCATTTCCTGGTGCTTCAGATTCTCCTACGATCTTGTCCCCCATATGGACATCCCCATTAACACCTTGACATTTATCATCCATTACTGCTTCAATATTAATAGCCTTCTCATCTTGGACAACTTCCTGCCTAGAACTAGCCCTTGTAGCCCTACGCTTGCCTCTTGAGGCTGGCTTGCGTTTACGTAACTTAGCTACTGACTGTTGGGATCTTTGGTCATCAACTGATGGATCAGGACCAGCTTCCAGCTCTCTGATGTTATAGTCAGACTGGATACTTACATTATCAAAAGAATCATTAGCAATCCCTGCAGAAATTTCTGGTTCAATTTCACTGCCAAGATCTAGCTTCTTTGACACTACAGTAGCAAGATTCCGAGGCATGTTTCCACCATTAAGAGCTTGAGCAGGATCTGCTTCACCTTGTTTGGCGGGTGAAAATCTAAACATCCTAGTTGTACATTTTCGAAGCCATGACGACATCGCTCCAGGGGACCCTAATTGGTTTGTGTTCACCAGTGGAGCTGTATCCTGAACAGCATCTTTCAAATATCTATCAGCTACTCTTGCCGGTACATGAACTTCCACATCGTCCATTTGATTCAGAGATTGAAGATCAGCCAGTACAAACTCACGAATGAACTCCTCACAACTTCCACAACTCTTTAACTTCTCAATGAATGAGATGAATCGCTCTCTTTCTCTGATGAATTGTTCTCTCTGGTCCTTCAACTTCTGACTAAGGCCAACAAGCTCATCAATGTCTTTCCGCATTTCACGATGCTGCATCTCAAGTTGCTCCTTATTTGCAGAAATTTCTTGTTTTTCTTTTTCCATCGCATGTCTCTCGACCTGCATCTCTTCCATTTCTCGACGAGTAACATCCCTGAGATAATTAATATTATTAAGTTCTGCCTCCCTCTTCTCCTCAAAAGACTTCTCCATTTCACGGAGACGATTCTCCATCTCTTCCTGTTGACTCCCCCTTTCAGACTCGAGTTCTCTTTTCTGCATTTCAAGCTCATTGAGCAATTGACTTTTCTCGCTTAGAATTTTTTCATTCAGCACAGTCCTTTCGTGCTCCATATTAGCAGTAAATGATTCCCTTGCCAATTCAAGAGCTTCCAACTCCCGCTTAACATAATCCTGTGTCTCCACCTTCTCATTGTTCAGCCTTTCTTGCTCGGACCATTTGAACTTTTCGAAGTTCTTTTTCTCCACAGCAATATCTTCGAATTCCTTCCTATACACTGCACTTTTTTCATCTAGTTCTTCCCATTCCTTTTCAAACCTCAATCTTTCATGTCTCAAATCCTCGGCTTCCTTCAGTAGCTGTTCCCTTTGGATTCTACACTTGTCTATCTCCTGTTTAAGTTCCAACTGCAATCGAGCATGTTCTGATCTTTCATCTTCAGTAAGCTTAAGCAGTTCAGTCTCTTCACAAATCTTGAGTTGCCGACTTTCAATGTCAGATTTCATTTTCTCAAGCTCAGTCTTCAAAGCAAGAAGGTTCTCTCCTTCAGAAATAATCTGCTTCCTTTCCTTCTCCATGTTCTTTTCTTCGATTTTGAAGGACTTCTCTTTTTCCTTCAGAGCTTTAGACTTCACCTCATATTCACTCTCCTTTTCCTTCAGTTTCTCCATTTTCTTCTCCAGCGCCTGTTCTCTTTTTCTAATTTTCTCTTCCACATGATTGAGTTCAGCTTCCTTCTTCTCAACTTCAGCTGCCCCAGTTTTTAATTCCTCATCTGCTGATTTTCTTTTCTGTTCAAGCTCCAACTCAAATTCCGTTTGCTTAGCATCAAGTACCACCTTGTGCTCCTTCAAGAGTTTCTCCATTTCCACCTGAACATCCACCATGCACAAAGCAGAGTCAAACACATGAAATACTGTAAATGCTTAAGCTTGAGCATACTCCAACACCTGAAATAATGACAGAATTATGAAACCAATCATACTCACTTTTTCTCTAAGATTCAGCTTTTCCTCTAGTTCATTTAATTCCTTCACCTTATCTTCCAAGCTCATTTTCAATTTATCAGCTTCCTGCAATGATATAGAGCAATGAAAATCCATGATAACACAAAGCTCTCGAAATTCATAGAAAAATAAACAAATAAAACTGACCTTCTCCATCAAAATAAGGCTAGCTTGGCGTTCAGTAAACTCTTCTTCTTTTTCCTTCAGAGATAAGTTTGCTGCATCAACCTTCTCTCGTGTCTCTCCAAGTTCTTTCTGTTTTTGCTTCCAAATACCATCATTTTCGTTTGCTCTCTGCTCTCTCTGATTAAGCAATCTTCGGCTTTCAGCAAGTCTCTCTTCTGCCTCTTGTAATTTCTGTTCCCACTCTCGCAGTTCTTCCCTTTGTTTAGCCAGATTCGCTTCCTGCATGCCACACCTAAAAAAGAACATATCCCAAGTGAGAATAGATACCATTAGCATCGGAAGACTCAAAGGCGAAGCAAAAAACAGCACGAAAAGGACAAGACTTATCAGTAGGAAAGTTACTCAGTAGTGAATGATAAGCGTTCCCGACGAAGTGCATTGTCAAAGGCGACCAACTCCTGTGATTTCCTCTCGACTTCAGAAACCTTCCTATCCAACTCAGCAAGCTTCTCCTCTGTTGCATGCATTTTCGCTTCCACCTCCAAAGATTTCTGTTCAACGCTGGCCACCAAAGACTGTGCCTCCGCCAATTTAGAATCAGCTATGAACTTAATCTCCGCATGTTCAGACCGCATCTCTCTCAGGTTTTTCTCTAGCTGCAGCCAAACAAGAACTTGACTTAGAATCCCTCAAATATCAATATCCCAGTCTCAAAACATGATGATATATGATCAAGATGCACACAGATAATACTAGCAACCTCACAATGGCAGAAGTTAGTGAACATCCTCCAACTCCATATGACACATTACAACACCAGAAACTGTACCAGACATAAGCAGAGGTATACGCAAATGTGAAACATGTAGGCAACATCAATCACTAAATTCTACCCTAAATCAGTCCTCTACTTCAAGATTAATATAAATAGTAAAGTGGATCTTTCAAAAACATGAATTTTTAGCAAAATGTAAAGTGAAGTTAAAGCGTGAAAGATGAGACATACATCAGCCACACAGAGCTTCTGAGTACCCAAAGCAGTCCGCAAACTCTCCTCCCTCTTCTCAGCTTCAGTGATAGCAATCAAATGCGCAGCCTGTTCTCTTCTATAATCATCAGCAGTGGCCGCCAACTCGCGCTTAGCTTCTTCATACTGAGACGTCCAATCCTTCTTCTCTATCAAAAGGAGACCCATATTGTACTGGTACTCCAACAGCTACAGACAAACACAAACACAACTCAGTAAAAAAAATCCAAGAATTACCCATGGTAAGTTAGGCAAAGTTATGGGTTTTACTCGCCTCATTTTCAAGACTGGTGATTTTCTGACACAGAGCGTCCTTATTCAAATCCCCAGACAGTTCAACAGCATGGGTTTGGGACAAATTTCTCGGGGTCGAAAACCCCAGCGCCGGCCCGGACCCGGTAGCACCCGACCCAGACTTATCCTTCCTCGGAGTCAGCGACCACGACCATGGTTTCTTCTGCGGCGTCAACATCTCAACTTCTTGAATTCTCCAATTTCCAGATCGTAAAAAAAATCATAAGATTAAATAACAAGCAGCTTTTTTTATTCTGCCTCCGGAGAAAAGTTGTTATTTTTGGTAGATTTCTGCGGTAATTCTGTAAGAATATGAGGAAGATTATGGAAAGAAAATCGGTGAAATATGGAAAGAGAGAAGAAGAAGATGGAGCCGGACGTGAACAGAGTTACAAAACTCCGGCGAATAGACGGTTGTGAAGTCCGATAACGAATATGAGCAAAACTACCTTTTATTTAACGCCAACTCTTATCCGCTCTGACTTTTTCGTAGTGTGCGGGGGATCTCACACGTTCTTTTTTTCCTCTTTTCATTTCTTTCCTCTCTTTTTTTACATTCTGACGCAAATACAAAAGTAATTGCAGATTTATGCGCGGTTCTTCCATTTTATATGATTAAATTAACATTAAACATAATAAAATTTTAAATTAATTCTTTTGCAGTAAAATTAAAAGTCAAATTCTTGGGGGGAAATATTTTTCCATAGACAACGGAAATACGGAATTGACTTACTTCATTCGTCCCAAATTAAATTGCACAACAATCATTATCACACTTTTTTAAAAATATGTTTGATCGTTAATATGTTCAACTACGTATAGTAAGGGCAAATAAAAATATGATATTTATAAACTATTTGTTACGACGAAATCAACTATATATCACATACGATAATATTGTTACTCATATATCTATTCAAATATTCATTTAAACATTGACAGGGAATATTGTCCAAAAGTAAGTGTGTGTGATTTGACTTTGAAAGGAGGGAGTGTAATTATAAAAGTTAAAAGATTTCAGTTACAAATTAAAATTTTATTATGTTACATGTGGTGGTTATAAATCTATGACCCCGATTAAATCAACTCAAAAATTTTATCTAAATTTCTTCTAATTTGTAGTTTGAACTTTGAATTTTTTTCCATAATCTATGTAAAAACCATCTTTCAAAATACAAACTCAATCTAAATTAAATAATATCAAATTAAAATTTAATAAACTAAATTTAAATGAACTACTATTATTCTGTAATAGGGGATGGCTGTAATTAAGTATAAACAAAAGTAACACGGGAGTTTTCAGTTCAATAGTATCAAATCAAGATTTATTAAATTTAATTATACTTACATACATAATAAACTTAAATAAAATTTATTTACTCTTTTTATTTCACCGTGTTTGACATCATAGTTTCAGGTGTGTTTTTTGCAAGTTAAATATATGGAAAATTGATTTAAAAGAGTAAAAAGTTTAATAAATGGTTGAAAATTATTCACTATTTACCATAAAAGAAAGAGTCTCTTTCTTGAAAGACGGTCCTTAAAGAAAGAGTCACTTTCTTGAAAGACAGTCTTATGGAAAGACCAAAGTTTAAACTGTAAATTTGAAGAAATCAAAATAAAATTTTCAGGTTGTATTAATCGGATCATACACCTATCACTCCTGAATGTTGCATAATAAATTTTTAATATTGCAACTAAAACCTTTCACCTTTCTATAATTTTAATTCAACTCCGTCTTTCCATATGGCTATGGAAAAACGGTCTTTCCCAAAACTTTTCCTTAAAAAAAATATATTATATTTAAATAAATTATTAAAAATTAAT
>JAULKJ010000013.1:2713046-2724031 GCA_032355405.1 Rubia balearica | reverse complement strand
GTTTAGGTGCTTGGATTTAGATGAAGAAAAAGAGTGGATGAAATTGAATGCAAAAAGTAAAAAGGTAGAATGAGTGGATGAAATTGAAGGAATCTTACCAAAAATGGAAAGTGTGTCATTTAAAAGAAAACATTCTAATTAGGTAAGTGTGTCGTTAACAGAAAAACATAGGAAGTATGATGTTTCAATATTTAGATTTAAATTTTTAGGCATAAGATCGAACATGGCCCAGAGTCCATTCGATTTTAATCCAATGTTTTCAGCCTAATCCCAAACAATCCTCACTGAAACCCATCCTGACGGAATTTTCCAAAATCCGACAGCGAATCTAATCGACCGTTGCCGGAATAATAAATCGACCATCGCCGGAATACTCAATCGACCATCGTGAACCCGTTCCGGACAACGAACTCCACCTCCGGTGAACCCATTGGTTAAACCCTGGCCTCCGAACCATTCCAGAATCGCCTCAACGATGACAACGCGATTGAGTTTTCAACGACGTTGGGAGTAACAATTCGGGGGTCAAATCGGAGATTTTCAACGCCAACGCGATTCTATGGTTTCAAACAGTACCAAATTTCCATAAATTGTCGGCAACCCTCGTCGGAATAAGAAATTGCAACAAACTAAAGGCGTATTTCACTCGAGATTCAAGATCTGCGACGGTGTATTTCTGGTCGTAGAACTTCATACTAAATGGATTCAACTACTCACTTCGATATGTGAAAATGGATGTTTATTTGGACGGTTTTTCCTAAACCCTGCAGCAGCAAAGACTCTTACTACAGTGTGTGATAGTGGCCTAGAGTTAGGTCCCAATAGAGTATCCACCAATCTGCAGATCTTCTTTTTCCAACTCTTTCCTACAATAGCCACATTAATCTGTCCAAATCTTTCCACTTCCTCTCCTTTTGAGGTTCCATTGCCTCTTCTTTTCATCCATTTCGTTCGCTTTCTTCAACTAGTTTCTTTTACTCCCTCGCTCCAATTTCGACCTTTTTTTCAAAAAGATAAATGAATGATAGAAATTGTATGAAAGTAAAAAAGTAAAATATGTGTGTGAAAATAATGTAGGATTTACTAAAAGAGAAAGAAGTCAATATAAAAAAAAACTCATTCAAAACAAGAAAAAGATCCATTATTAGAGGACCGGAGGGAGGATGTCTAAACTTTAAAATTAGTTCCTCTTATGACTGGACTTTAATTCACCACGGTTTACGACATAATCTTTTTTTATATAATAGCACTAGATAATACCCGTGCTGATGCACGGATTTTAAACATAAATTTAATAAGTAATATAATTTATAATTTAAATAAGTATGAGTTGTTATATGTAGATGAGAATTTCTCACGATGCAACATTTAAATTAAATTAATATATTTATTAATATTATAATATATTTATTTTTAAAATGAAAAAATTAAATTAAAAATATAATTCATACCATGAGATGCACAATTTCATTTAAGTAACCATAATGATTAATAAATTATTATATTCATAAATTGTATGTAAAATTTATTTTATTAATCATTGAAAACTCAATGAAAATGAGTAATTTAAAATAATTCAAAGGTGAGTAATCTAATTGAATGTTCTCGCACTTAAACAAAATCTTTCTTTTGCAAGGGTGATCACAAACAACTAATTCAATACTATTTTTTAAAATGACTAATTCAATACTTAACTCTTGAATGGTATCACATTGTAACACTTTTTCACATTGAATGAAATCGAAAAGGCGGTATCAAATAAAGAAAAGTAGGATCAAAGCCTCCTGTCAAAGGTACAACGGTACACATATCATCAAGAATACCAATGGTGTTGTGTGGAACTTTTACTATTTTAAATGTAAATTCTAATGGACAAAACATAAATTATGGAAAACATAAAAATTCTAATGAACTTTTACCATAATATAAACTATTGAATTTACCTCAATAATTCCACACAAACAGCAAAACCTGCATCAACTTCCATCTCCTCGCCATTTCGAGGTTGTAATCTTACAACGACTTTAACTCTTGCAGAAACTATCCGGAAAAAGGAGCTAGAAAAAAAAAGCTTGGAAAAGGAGCGATAGAGAGAGGGTTTTGAACTTTCGATGAACTTTTAAAGAAGATAGAGTTTTAGGAGATGAGGGGTCATCTTAAGTTTTCCGATGGGAATAATTTTGGCATTAAATACGAATTTATCGTTAATGGAAGAGAGTTTTGGGAGACGAGGGGTCATCTTAAATTTTCTGATGGGAATAATTTTGGCATTAAATACGAATTTATTGTTAATGGATGAATTAAATTCGAAAATAACATTTTGATAATTTTGTGTGAATAGCTGATGTGGCAAGCTGACTTGGCTAATTGTGGGAGTGCCACTTGGCCAAAAACTTGCTGCTTTAGTAAGATTTATAAATTACTAGTAGTAGGTTGTGGGTGGATTGCGTGTCCTCAAATTTCCAAACCGTTTTGCTGTTTTTGCGTCAATTAGAAGACCCTATATATATATATGCCTGCAAAATTTCTGTTTTCTCCGCAGTGAAAAACTATTTACTCCTACTCGGTCTAGTTTCAACAATATTTTTCATTCTATTAAATTAAATAAAAAATTGGCCAACCCACCCTATTGATTAATTCAGCTTCAACACTTGTAAAAAAAAAAATGAAATAAATCTTCCACATTACCATCGGCTTTCCTATGTAAAACTGTTTGAGCTCCCAAAATCGGCCCTGTGATTTAGAAATTATAAATCATTCGAGACATAATAAAGAAAGTGTACAGATTGAATTCAGCGGATGAAGTACTACTTCCTTTGTCCCAACCGAATCTGCATACTCCCTCTATTTCTTTATAATTATTTCACCTCTTCTTTTTTTACTATTCATTGTCGATTTTAGAATTTTAATATCTTAAATCAGGTAGAACAATAAATTATAAATTTTGACATTCTAAAAGTACAAGTTATAATTAATCTAGAAATATATCATACGATAATTTTCACAATTCTATATTTATAGATTTTTTTCAGTGCAAGTTGCATCAACTTTATTAATGAACAGTGAAGTAAGCACATACAAAGGGACGGCGGGAGTACCTTTTTATCAACTTTCTCAAAACACGTTTGACCATAAATTTTAATTAATGATATTAGCACCAATATCATCATGTCAGATATTATTAGATTTCCAGGATCTTGTATTTTCCAGATATCGAATTTTAATACACGATTAATATACGTAACTAAAGTTATCGGTGATCGAACATGATCTAAGAAAATTGATCAAATAGAGTATAGATTCGCCTGGAACGGAAGAAGGAAGCACTCATAATGGTTGATAGAGGACGAAGTACCCCCTCCGGTCTTCAAATATTGACACTCTTTCCTTTTCGTGATGGTCATTTTTTTTGCTCTTTCCTCTTTGAACAAATCTTAGATTATTTTTATCCACTAAATTTACTTTTACCTTCTAAATTCAACATCCACCATACATTTTACTTTTTTTAAAAAAAATTATGACCTATTATAGGGAGCCAATATTTAAAGATTGGGAAGTAAAAGAATTTACTAAAGAAAACCGACCTAGCCATATCAAAATATGGATACTAGTGTCTGATATGGGCCTGTCTACTACGTATATCATGACCAAGACTAGTTTAGATTGATGGCAGTTTAACCACTCCCAAAAGGTTGCATCACTCCCTCCGTCCCAGATAAAATGATACAATTGCTTTTGAATTTATATTTTATTCATGATAATATGTAAATGTTGATGGAAAATAAATGAAGAGTATTTTGATAATGAAAAAGTTGACTAGTAGATTTAATCAATCTATTGAGGGATAATATAGTAAATGTATAAACTCATTTTTTGCCACATTAGATAATAATTGAATTGTGTCAATATCAGTGGAACAGACGAAAATAAAAATTGTGTCAATTTCTATGGAACCGAGAAAATAGCCCCTACTATCTACTCAAATGAAGGACTTTCTAAATATGAAGCACGCAATCCATCGACTTCCATATGCGCTTCTCGTTGCCTTTCCCTCTTTCGTCGTACTCCCACCTTATTCATCACGGCCGTCGAATCTCAAGACTAGTGTGTTTTTAATCTTATATTTTGATCGAAAGTATCAATATAACTCTGTAAAATCTGAAAGTGTAGGTTTAACATTGGACTTTGTTAATCAATTTGTCAAAGGTCAATTTTTTTGGAGATCTATAAACTGACAATTCTACCCCTTGTTTTAAAAAATTGAAAACTTAAATAGTGGAGAAGAGAAGAATAACCTCCTCTCATTTTCCCCCTTCTCTTCTCTTTCCCTCTTTCCCCACGTTCCGAGCTTCTTCCACCATTTTCTTCCATGCACCTCATTGCTCTAAGCTTCTTCCACTGAAAATTTCTTCCCTCCGCCTCTTGGATCTGTTCCACCATCAATGCGTAGGCGAAGAGCTCCGCGGAGTTTGGATCTTGAGTGGGATCCCTGATGTCGTCAATGATGACGATAGATTCGATGTGAAGAGCTCCGGCGTTCAGTGGCGAAGACATGAGGGGGTTGGAAAAAATATTGAAGGTAATTTTGAAAATTTTCATAACAGCCCCCATGATATAGAAAAGAATCATATTTTCAAAGAAAAAATTTGAAAAAATCTTTCAACCCACCGTGCATACACTTCCTTCCCCCGCCCCTCCGGCGATGATGGGCAATTGTCAAAATTTGATTGGCAGCTCACCTTAAACAGAATGTTTTCCAACGTACAAAATTTGCCGGAGATCTATAAAATGCAATTCTACCTCTAATTTTAAAAAAATGGAAACTAAAATAGTGGAAAAGTAATTTCTCCTTTTGGAGTTTTGACAAGAATAAATACATTGACAACTTGGACGTATTACGGATACTCTTAAATCCCTGTTTTGGAGTTTTGATTTTAACATTCTTCATCAGCTCCTATTTATTCTTGCCTTTTATAATCATTATTTCATTTGTCAGCTCCTTCCAAGGAAAAATGATCCGGTTCCACCATTACTGTTAGCTTCCTTCATACAAGACAGAAACACACAGTGAAGGGGTCGGCCGGAATAGGGTTTTCAGTTTTCACTGTTTAGCTATCTACTATTGGCAGAGAAAGTTGATTCATGAATCTGAACCAATGCATTATTGGCCACGGATTCATGTTTGCCGGATCATGAACTATCAAGATAAAACAGTACTATGTAGTACCGCAGGTTGGACTTCACACTTGTGATCCATCAACATAATTCCGATCAGTTTGTATATCAATGTCACACATCTTACCTCCAGGTATTTTACATTTCCAACACTCTTTAGTCCATAGATCATAATTAGATTTGGGACTGCATGAAGTAAAACTGGGACAGTGGACGACTCACTAACTTAACCAATCCTTCCTCTTATATACTCCCTCCGTCCCAGCTCAAACTCCCCTCTGCGGATTACCATAAATGCATATGCTATGATCTATTATGGCTATTAATGAGCTAGGATTTTCTAAGCTATGATCAAGAACATTTTCAAAATCAAGCAACTTAGAACGAGCACATATATTGATATATAGAGCTACACATATATGGACAATGCTCAAATATCTTGATAAACCAAGTGGTACATGCTTCCTCCGTCCCATTAATATTGTCTTAGGGGTCACTTTCATTGCAACCTAACTATTCATTTTGTCAAAATTCTTAATTTTGATCATAAGATTGAAATGGTGTATGAGTATACATGTTTAAATTCGTTATATCTCATATTATCAAAATTTTAATTTTTCACTAGTTTTAATCTTCTTTAATAAAAAATATTAAGGATCAAATATTTTTCAAATAAACTGTTGAAAGTCAAAGTGTGCATATTGAAATGAGACAAATGACCGAGGAAATGAGAAGACTGAATACATTTACCCCTGCATTTAATTAAGGGTGTTTTCAAAAAGGAAAAGTTTATCCGATACAACGGGGATGCAATGGGTAACTAATTGTCAATTTACGTACACAAAAAATAAAAGATATACACAATCCACTATACATGTTTTAAGGAAATCAACCACTATAACAATTATACTCCCTCCGCTCATCTTTGTTTGGCATACTTTTCGATGAATTTTTTTAAACCATGTTTGATCATAAATTTTACATAGTATAGAAGTAGTAATACTACCATGTTAGGTATTGTTAGATTTTTCGTAACATGTACTTTCTAAATATCAAAATTTTACATGTCATTAATAGACATAACAAAAGTGGTCAAACATGCCTTGAAAAAACTAGTTGAAAAGTGTGTCAGACAAAGTTGAACGGAGGGACTAATACTACTTGGGAAACACAGTAGCATATACTAGTATATATTTGTACTCCCTCTAGTCCTCTATTTATGTCATTTTTCCGACATTTTCTCAAAACATGTTTGACCACCGATAACTTTAGTTGTGTACAGTAACAAATTATAAAATTTTACTTTTTAGAAAATTCAAATACGAGAATCTCATATGATGTCCGTTTTTGTATGTAACAAAAGTTCTCGATAGTCAAACATGTCATGAAAAAAATTGCAGTCAAAGGAGGTCATTAATAAGGGACTCGAGGGAACATGACACCCTAAAAAAAGAAAATATAACAGTAACAGTAGTGAAGAACGGGGAATTATAAGTTACTCGATTTTCTGGGCTTTAGCAAAGGCCACTTGTAAAGAAAAAAATTCAAAGATCAGAAGAAGACATTATAGTCCTAACACGCCTGTTGTTCTTTTTCCAGAAAAAAAAATCATCCATCGGATCAAAGAAGTAACTTCTTGCATAGTAAATGTGATCCTTTGTTTATTGTCTTCTTTCCCCAACATTAAATTTTGAATCTGTGTGAAGTACCTATCGACCCTAAGGTTATTGTCTTCTTCCAACATTTTTTACTGCTGACACTGATCACTCCCACATCTATACAACATCTCTCTTTTATCCTCAATCGAAAATCAGTACTTCTGGATTTGGAACGGTAAAAAAAGACTTTTGCATATGCAAAATCAATACTTCCATTAATAGAGGAACAGCAAAATAACGTACGGCCAGTACAAACAGCATTACAATAACTCAAAAAATTGAACAAATCAAAGAAATTCTAACCTTCAGCTTGGCCTTGCGCATTACATGAACTGGAAACATCCAGGAAAAAAAAACGCAATTTGCATCAATTGATAATTAATTACCTGCCTCCTTATTCAACTGTACGACAGTACTACTTGTTTAATTTGGTCTTCCACAGCCTTCCTGCAGCATATAAATTATTATTATTTTAAGAAACGGAAAAGGGGAAGAAATGTTCAATTTATTTTTTTTGTACCAAGAGTTTCAGTTTTTTCAAAAAAATTGAGCATTTTTAAATAGTAAAAGCATATGAGATCAGAAGTAAAAATAGAGCAAAACTGAAGCCTTCTGTGATTTTTCCTACCTTTTGAACACAAACGCCTAGATCACACAGGTCATGATTCATAACAGAATAACTCCAAAGGTTGAAATCTAGCTTGTTCTTTGTCTTGATTCTTGCAGATTCTGAAAACAAACGATCTTGATGATGAGCGTTGACTTCACCAGTCCGAGGATTAACAAAGGAGAATCCTTCCACTGGATCAGTAGTATGTTCATTTGACGAGGTCAAAGTACTTTGCCGACTCGAATCCGTGGATTTCCCGCTCCCAATTTGCCCCGGCCAATGGCAAATGCTCGTCGGAGAATATAAGGATGTAAGATCAGGCAGCTTCTGCTCCGGCAAAGCACCGAGTATGTTCCGGAGCGAAATCTTGACTCTCGTTCTCTCTCGAGCTCTCTGTCGAGCTCTCTCCCTCGATTCCTTCGCAACTTTATCCAATGCATTCATGATTTGTGGATTTCTACTGTTAGCTCTACAACTCTTTCTCTTCCTCCTCGATGAAGTCGAGGTTGTCTCCTTGGAGGCGGTAGCGTTCTCACCAGCTTCTTCGGACAAGGAGCACAGACACGCGTCTTTGTTGTTGGTACGAAGGAGGTCAGTTATGGCGGTTTTCGACTTGTTGAACAGCCAATCAAGGGTGAGGCTAGCTTTATCAAAACCTAGCAAATCTTGAAGCCCGAAAAACTTCTTCGAAATGTCGATCGAAAGCCTAACTCTTCTGTCTCTTGGGCCTTGGGCTGTGAAAATCTTGCTATGGCGGTCGGTTTTCTTGGTTTTCTGCTTCTTGGTTCTGCAATTAGAGGTAATTTGTGGGGTGTTGTTCGATGAAGTGTCAATTACGGGGATCGAATTGGAAATAAAGTACTGAGAGAGTTGATCTTCTTGATTTGAAAGTAAAGATGGGTTTTCATGATTATTTAGAGAAGAAGAAGTAGAAGGGTTCCAATTCAAATATGGGGAAACCTGTGAAAATGGTGAGATTCCATTACTGGAAGAAGAGAACATTTTTGGAGATGGGTTCTAGTTTAGCTAGCAAAGTAGAGGATGATACTATTGTTGAATGGTCAACATCTGCAGCTTTTATAATAAAGTAGTGCCTGCGAAGGTAATGTATTTATAGTGGCTTTAGGGTTAGGGTTAGGGTACGACAAAGAGTGGTAATCCTTGGATTTGAATTAAACGTGTTGGAGATTGGTCAGTGTGAGGCAGAGATAATGTTTTGGACATAAGGTGTTTAAAGAGACTCTGAAGTCCCTCCAAACTATCAATATGTTTAACTACATATAATAACGATAAATAAAAAATTACTTTTGAGAAATTACTTGTTATGACGAATCCAACAATATCACATACGATAATATTATCACTTATATATCTACTCATATGTGTGATCATATTTTAATAGAGAATATAGTAAGTGTTCCGTTTGAGTTGAGTATTCATCTTCTCTTTTCTTTCGGTGTGTCTCAGACACCAATGAATGCGGCACATGTAAAGTGATGAATTATAAAACACTAACGTGATGTTGATGGTAATTAAGTGGCATTGTATCTATTCCATCTCAATAGTGGTTGGGATATCCAACTACTCTGGGCTCTGGCTGGAAATTTTTTTTAAAATAGTTTATTTGGTTTTTAAATATTGGTATTTTTTTTATAATGGTCTTTTTTAATTGACACTTTTTCTCTTTTAGCAAATTTTAGATTATTTTTATCCACTCAAATCACTTTTTATATTTCTAATTTAATATCCACCACTCATTTCACTTTCTAAAAAACTGTGTCTTCTTGTAGGGTGCCAATATTTAAAGACCAGTGGAAGTAAGAGCATGTACAGTGGGGCTCAATTTTGGGCTTAATTAAAAATTGGGAAGGAATTGAGACGGAAAAATCTCACAGTGTGGCTTAATTTTAGCCTTCATTTGGAGAGAGAGATTGGGCCAGCCTTGGATTTGGGCGCAGGGCTCAGTCAGAGACCTGACTCCATTTGCAGGCAAAGCTGGGCCAGATCTGTGGGTCTGCACCTGATTTTTTGACCTTGGGTGCCACGTGGCATCCCTTGTCCCTTTTTACTTTTAAAATTTTTTAATTTTTTTCTATTTAAAATCCTTAAAAAATCTTATAAAAATTCTATTTTTATTTTTTAAGATCTAAATTAAATTTTGGTCATTTTAAAAAACAAAATTACATTCTTTAAAAAATATATATGGTTCTTTTTAATTATGGTTCATAAAATAAAATTTAAAAATTTCAATTAATTTTTGAAATATTTTTGAAATTAAATTAAAAAATTACAAATGTATTATTAAATACATTTGAATATATTTTTCTAGGTAAATTTATATAAATTAAATATTGAATGTAAAATTAATGAGTAAGATAGAGAGAATTAAATGGGTTCCATGGAGTGGGCTTAGAAGTGTCCCAACCACTGTGGGAGGAAAAAATGGATGATTTAGTTGTGGGCTCAATGCTGATGTGGAAGAGAGAGATTGATTGATTAATGAATTGAGTGGGTTTAGAAATGTCTCACCATTGCACATGGTATTTTGGTATCTTGTCTTAATCCCTTTTATTTCCTATTTGTATATCTTCATGGCAAAATTTACCGTCTTGTTTTAAACTGTCTAATCATTAGATGGAGTCAATTTATAATTAATAGAGTGATTTGCCGTTTATTTTCATTTATTGCAGTGAGATTTTTATAATTTTGAAAAATATTTTAAAATATATTTCAAATTATAAATTAATTATAATTTGATTCTAAAAGTTATTAGAATGAGATTTTTATTATTGGTCGCAGTGATGAAACCAAAACCATACTTGAGGGGAGTTTTATTATACCGATAAAAAATAAAACGTCTTCTTCCCCAAAATTATGAGAAGATCAGGGGAGGAGCAAAAACTTTCATGGGGGCGGAACTTTCAGATGAAGTAAAAGCTCCCTTAACTGGCGGAAGTGAGTTGGGACGGCTGCACCGACTCGATCCCCTCAGTTCCGCCACTAATTGGTCAAATCATTATGTGGTCTAATAAGAGACTTACTCATCGCTAATGCAACTAAAATTAAATGGAGTGGATGTTTATGATTTGTATGACTAACAAAGATAGAATATGTAATTAAATGGTTTCACAGGTTTTTGGCACAAGTAACTCATTCATGGCTAAATGTCAAGAATCCAAAGAGATTAAGTAATTAAGTGATGGCGCCAACATTTAAATATTTCTTCATTTCAGTTAGTGCGTTATGAGGATCCCCAATTCCTACTTTAATTGTTTTAAATGCAGATGTCAGACCAACAAAGGATGGTGCTGGTGATGTATGGTCCTCAAGTTATGGAGCTTTGGTTTTCCACTTTTAGGGGTATGGTGAAATTTTATTTTTAAAAGTTATCTACTCACTCCGTCCCAGTTCAATCTGCACACTTTTTGGTCAACTTTCTCAATCCATATTTGACCATTAAGAACTTTAATTACAGATATAAATGGTACATTAAAATTTAATATTTAGAAACTACGTCGAAATAAGAGTCTAACAATATCCCA
>JAULKJ010000013.1:2658198-2676316 GCA_032355405.1 Rubia balearica | reverse complement strand
TATATAGAAGTACAAAAGACCTAAACTCAACTAGAAAAGGAATTGTAATCTAATTACAATTACAAGTAATATTCAAAAAATATTACAATTCCTTAATACTCCTCCTCAAGTTGGAGTATGGGGGTCAGAAATGCCTAACTTTCCAAGCAAAGAATGAAACTGATGTCGCCCAAGAGCCTTGGTAAACAAATCTGTAGGTTGATCAGTCGTGCGAATATGATGAGCAACAATAGTGCCAGACTTTACAAGATGACGGATGAAATGACAATCAACCTCTATATGCTTCATACATTAATGGAACATCGGGTTAGCCGTAATGTGGAGAGCAGATTGACTGTTACAAAACAGTCGCATAAGAGTAGATAGCACAACACCCAAATCCCGAAGCAAAGACTTAAGCCACAGTAACTCACAACATGCAACAGCCATTGCACAATACTCCGCTTCAGCAGAAGAGCGAGAAAATGTAGGTTGTTTCTTGGTCTTCCATGAAACCGGAGAATCACCAATGGTCACAAAGTATCCAGATAATAATCTGCACGTGATAGGGCAGGCAGCCCAATCGGAATCACAATAAGTGGTCAATTGTAATGAACTACGTGAAGAGAGAAACAAACCTTGACCAGGATGGCTCTTCAGGTAGTGAAGAACACGCATCGCAGCTTTCCAGTGAGGAACACAAGGATACTTCATAAACTAAGAAAGTGTATGAACAGAATAACTAAGCTCAGGACGTGTGATAATGAGGTAAATGAGGTGACCCAACAATCTCAGGTACTGCTCAGAGTCATCATAAAGAGGTCCTTCAACCTTTGCAAGATCATGTTGCTGCTCCATAGGAAAGTCAGTTGGTTTAGAAGCCGACAAACTGGTGTCAAATAAAATGTCCATGGCATATTTCCTTTGTGAAAGAAACATCCCATCCGGTGTTCTATCAATCTCTATACCCAAGAAATACTTAAGTTTACCAAGGTTCTTCATATAAAATCAAGTACTCAAGTATTTATTGAATTCAGAGATGAGCAATGAAGAACTACCAGCAATGAAAAAATCATCCACATAAATAAAAATATGCAAGGAAACCGAGCCACGGGTAAAAGCAAATAAAAAGTAATCTTCCTTACTCTGAACAAAACCAAACGCGAGTAAAACCTGAGATAACTTTGCAAAGAAATTTCAAGAAGCTTGGCGAAGACCATAAAGAGATTTCTGAAGAAGACAGACCTGACCAGGAGGTGCGGAATGGCCCAGTGGAGGTCACATATACACCTCCTCATGTAAATCACCATGAAGGAAAGCATTATGCACATCCATCTGGTGAAGTTCCCAATCACGAATGACTGCAACTGATAGAAATAGACGAACTGAACTCATCTTCACAATAGGAGCAAATGTTTCAGTATAGTCAATACCTTCTTTTTGGCGATTTCCAAGAACCACCAGACGAGCTTTGTGAGGCTCAATGGAACCATCAGATTTGAACTTGGTACGGTACACCCATTTGCATCCAATGACAGTCTTATGCAGATGTAGTGAAGATAAAGTCCAAGTCTGATTGCGCTCAAGTGCAATAATCTCATCAGTCATAGCATCACGCCAATAAGTATAGTGAGAAGCCTCAGAGTAAGTGGTGGGATCTGCACTAGAGTTATTGCACCCAAAAATCTAGAATGCATATTGGAAACTTTATCACAATTTATAAAATCAGTTAAAGGATAGAGAACACCTGAGGAATGTGATGTCGCAGGTGTGGTTATAGCAGTGGGGGGTTATTAATATCAGCAACAGAGCAGACATAATCTTGCAGATAAGTAGGAGGTCGACGATCACGACCACTCCGTCGTGGAGTAAGAAGCTCGGACTGAGATGGCGGCACCGAAGTATTTTCCGGCGAGCCAGGTGGCGGAGACAAGCCAGAGGGAGGAGAGATGGGCGATGCAGCGGTCAGAGTCGCAGTTGATGGCGTGTGGTCAGCGGCGGACGGCGCGTCGAGCGCGTGAAACTCGGTATTGCCCGGCGCATTTGGCACATGTTGTACTGGTACGGCTGGTGACAGCTCGGCTGTCGGTGGCGGAGAAGAGGCGGAAGGTGGCAATATGGTGGCCGACTGCTGTATGGCAACTGGTGGCATAGCAAGGACCGGCACCGGCAGTAACGAGGTGGCCGGCGGCGGGGAGAAGTCTGGGATCGCGGAATAAGAAAATTGGTCTTCATAAAAATTAGCATCCAGACTGTTAAAGAAAGTCCGGGTTTCCAAGTCCAAAAGACGGCAACCTTTCTTTCCGGCAGGGTAACCAAGAAATAGACAACGACGACTTGTTAGAACAAACTTATAACAAAATCTGGGAACGTAGGCGGCAAAGCACAAACAACCAAATATGCCCAAAACTTTGTAATTTGGAGGATGTCCGTAGAGCAATTCAAACGGTGTACGCCCAACTAGGATAATAATTATCAACTATAGTAAAAACAATAAAATGCACCACTAGAAGGTGGTGTGCGACAAGGAGGCAGTGTAAGTGACACAAATATCCTTAAAAGTTTGACCAACTATTTTTGGACAAAAAATATGAGATCTGATTTTTCAAAAATTGCCTATATAATCTTCTACAACCGAATAACTTTTTCAAAAATGCTAGGATAAATCTGATGGACATAAAAGTTTATAATTTAACCTCTTAACGTTTTTCAACCAGGAAACTAAATGATAAAAATAGCATTGCTTATTTTGCAACTCTAAACCATTGATTTTAGCACTATGCATCCACGTCGCTACAACACACGTATCCCACCAACATCATCCAACTCTGCATCATTCTTATAGCTCCTCATCGCACCACCATTGCCCTTGATTTCAACATCACCACACACCTTATCTTTCCCTCCGTGTCTCCACCAAACATTTTAACCAACCCCAACAAACACCAAACGTTCATGGTCTTCATTTCCCTCACCCTATTCATCATTATTTTCAAATTTACACCATTAATTTCAACCACCATCTTTATTGTGGACACAATACTTTGCCTTTTTCCAATGCCACAAAAGGAAGCGATAATTTCTCTAGTTCAGGCGGCGCTAACGATCAGTTAATTAGGTTGAATATGTTGTCGATTCATTCAGTTTTGAATCTTATCATGCCGAATAATTCTTTCAGAAACAACAACTTGTAGTGTAATGATGATGTTGAGTTCTCGAAAGAAGATTATGTGGATGACAGAAATTCTATTGGCTCGTAGTTAATGTGATTATTCGAGTTTCGTCGATCGAGTATGGGCCTACTCCTCTCATTCTTCAAATAATTCATATCCCTAATTGGTTGAGATATCTGCCTGTTTAAAAAATAAAATAAAAATAAAAGGATAATTTGAGCACAATTGTATGAAAATAATTATCAGTGAGTGTTATAACGAATATATTCAGAAGAGAAATGACGACATATTTTTTAAAGCTTTTTAACAGATTTAATTCGATGACTTTTAGGTCATTTTATCATTGGGCGGCATTAATCAACTTTGATTATAGTCCATAAATTCTAATTAATGAAGTCATATTCACTAAAATTTATTTGAATTGAATGAACTAACTGATATGATTTGAACTAAATAAAATTGAACTGAAATATGTGTGTTGAAAAATAGCAATAAATTAAGTTAGATTTAGCGGAATTTAATTTTTACTGAATTGAATTGATGTAAACTTAATTGAATTGAATGAAATAAGATGGGAAGAACATGCCTTCACCCAGGACCAATTGCCAACATGTACAGAGTTTGGTATGGTGAAGCATAATACCGTAATCACCTAATGCATTATTAACCCTTTGACCATCCATTTCAAAGAGCTGCAAAATTTTAAACAAAAAGCTAGAATATACCAAAATAATAATAAATAAATAAATAGAATATGTTACTCCCTCTGTCCCAGTCTAAATTGCACAGCAATCATTATCATGTTGTTCAGAAGCATGTTTGACCGTTAATATCTTTGCTTATGTGTAATAATGGCAAATAAAAAGTTGATATTTAGAAACTACTTGTTACGACGAATTGAACAATATCACATATGATAATATTGTTGTTTATATATCTATTTAAATATGCGGTCAAATTTTGATAGAGAATAGTGTCAAAAAAGCAAATGTGTAAAATAAGTTGGGACAGGGGGAGTATATTCTTTCACACTCATCTTTCAAATACTTTTCGCTCTGATTTCAAATACAAACTTATATTATTTATACTATTTTATCATGACATAAATACACATTTTTCTTTTCGAGTGTTTCAATTCAAAATTTACTCATATCTTTTCTTTTTCTGAGTTTATTTCTCCTTTTTCAATTACCATTTTCAAAATTTAAATAAAGAGAATCCCATGTCAATAATTGCCTCGTCCATCCCTGCCACTTGTGGTCAACGGTGTAACAGATAAGACTGGGTGCTGGGATACTTTAGAAAGTTGACCATTCATGCTTTTAGACTTGGTCTCCACCGCCATTTTACGTGGTTCCGCCGTCTTCCCACTGTCACAATCTTCTTCCCACACGTTCTCAACAACGCATAAGATACTTCCGATACCACATTTTAGCCATTGCTGCATAACATCAAAAAATGGATCCTCTTCATTTTGCTTTACTTTTCATCATCTTCTTCATTTCCAATTCTCCCCAGGCTCAATCCCAGCAACCGTACATGAGGAACTCCAATGCAGCTTGCACCGCAACGGGCAATTCAAACTCAAACTCAGAAATTGGCTACAATTGCAACGGCGCCGCCGCTGCTTGCGAGTCCTACCTTACCTTCAGATCTCAGCCGCCGGCTTACGACTCCGTCTCTTCAATCTCGACACTTTTGTCCGTCGACCCGGCCCAGCTCGCCCGGCTCAACTCTGTCGCCCGGGATTCAGTTTTTCCGGCCAACAAAACCGTTCTTATCCCCGTCAACTGTTCTTGCTCCGGTCCGTACTACCAGCACAACACGTCTTACGTTATTCAGCAGGACGATACGATCTTGAAAACTGCAAACGAGGTTTACCAGGGCCTGTCGACTTGTCAAGCTATGCAGACACAGAATCCTAGTATTAATGTGGCGAACATAGCCGTGGATACGAGGATCAATGTTCCCCTGAGATGTGCCTGTCCGACCAAAAACCAGACGGATTCCGGCGTCAGGTACCTATTGAGTTATTTAGTTGTATCAGGTGAATTCCTTTTTACAATCAGCACAAAATTCGGAGCGGATTTACAGGAAACGCTAATGGCTAATGGTCTTTCCAATCTGGATTCCACCATTTTCCCGGCCACGACTCTTTTGGTTCCTCTTCGGACAATCCCTTCAAGCTCCCAGGTTGTGGACCCCCCTCCGCCGCCGCAGACAACTCCAGGTACTGTTCCTACAACGCCGCCGACCGGCGGCGGCGGCTCGAGCAAAACCTGGATTTATGCCGTGGCCGGAGCTCTAGGCGGGGTTTCTCTTATATCTACATCTCTGCTTCTTGTTCTTTATCTTCGTTATCGTAAAAGAAAGGCGCAGAAAATGGACTCAGCTGTTATTGCTTCTGAGAGCTATGGATCAGTGGAAAGACCGGTGAGGAAGAAAGTTATTACAGCAGATATAGCTTCTTCAGATAGTTTCTGGGATAGTATGTCCAGTATAGCTCAATCCCTCACGGTTTATACTTATGAAGAACTGAAGTTAGCTACGGATGATTTCAGTTCCGATTGTTTGATCGGTGGTTCGGTTTACCGCGGCACGATCAAAGGGGACTTAGCAGCAATCAAGAAAGTGAGCAGAAACGTGTCTGAAGAAATCAACCTCCTTAACAAGATCAACCACTTGAACCTCATTCGCCTTTCGGGTGTCAGCTTCTTTGACGGCTACTGGTACCTGGTTTTCGAGTACGCTGAAAATGGATCATTGGATGATTGGATCTACGGAAACAAGAAGGCTCTGAGTTGGATGCAGAGAATGCAGATTGCGTTCGATGTTGCCTCGGGTCTGAACTATCTCCATAGCTACACTTCACCTCCTCATGTTCACAAAGATTTGAAGTGTGGAAATGTTCTTCTTGATTCTGAGTTCAGGGCAAAGATCACGAATTTCGGGCTCGCGAGATCGACGGAAAGCCATGGAGGGCAGTTTGCATTGACTAGGCATATTGTGGGAACTAAAGGGTACATGGCGCCTGAGTATTTGGAAAATGGTCTGATTTCTCCAAAGCTGGATGTTCATTCATTTGGAGTTCTTCTGGTGGAGATACTGACTGGAAAAGAAGTTGCACTGAATTTGCGCTTAGTGGAAAGCTTTTGTGTGGTGGATGAGAAAGATGGAACTGAAATGGTTGGGGATTTCATGGATCAATCTCTTGGAGGAAATTATCCATCTGATCTTGCGATTTTGGTGATCAAATTGGTTGATAGTTGCCTGAAGAAAGATCCGTCTGCTCGTCCTGGGATGCATGACATTGTGCAGACTCTTTCCTCAACTATAGACGCCTCAATATCATGGGAATTAGAATTTAAGGCATCAGATTAGTTCACATCTTGTAATTTGGAGTGATTGTCCTTTCTTTTCGTTGGTATAAAATAACTCTCTATCTATATCAAACTCGTACAATTAAGACCATTTCTTCACATATACTCGTATAATTAAGGAAATCAAACTGTCATTCCTGCATGTTTTGACCAAATTCGGAACAAAAACTTTGATACCTTAGCATAATCGTCAAATTGTTGAAGTTGTCCGACCAAAGTCATTGTCGAAAGCCAGCTTCTACTGTATTTTATATCCTCTCTTTCGTCATTTCCTTATTTTAACCTCCCATGTAAATTCAAGACCGAGTGGAGCCAACAATTTCAACGCAACCTTTTAGCTTTAATTAACCTGTTTTTGTTCAAATGTCATTCTCAAATGCATAAGCATGTCTATAGTCAAATCACACACTTTTGTCACCAAGTAAACCAATTTGAACGCCAATGTTAGCTTGGTTTTGACCAGGTAATCACAGCTAAACCATTGCATAAACTCACGAACAAAACACAATTTCATCTGCTAAATCATTTCTCCAGAGACATGTATCCAAACTTCATCTGTTTCTTCCTGATTTCGTTGCATTTCGCTTCGCCGTCGAATGCTCAACAAAACTACTCAGGGACGTCCGTTTTCACCTGTAATAACACCGATGAAACAGGACCATCTTCATCATTTCTATACGCCTGCAATGGCCTTAAAAAATCCTGCCTATCCTATCTGATTTTCCGGTCTCAGGCAAACTACAACTCGGCAAGAACCATCTCAAACTTTACATCTTCATCCTTACCGGAGCTTGCTCGCATCAACAACATCTCCAACGTCGATCAGGTCTTGCCGGAGGGCTCAGACTTCATCGTTCCGGTAAATGTTCGTGTTCTTCAGGTAACAAATACTACCAGGCCAACACTTCTTACACGATCAAGACAGAATTCGAAACCTACTACACAATCGCGTACAAAACTTCCGAGGGTCTTTCTACTTGTGATGCAATGATGCAGCAAAATCCATACGATGCATTCTTCTTGGAAGCCGGTTTCAACCTGCGAATGCCGCTCAGATGCGCTTGTCCGACCAGGAAACAGGCTGCCGATGGCGTGAAGTATCTGCTAACGCACTCGATTACCGGAGAAGATAACGTTGATGATCTCAGTGAGAGGTTTAATGTTACTAAAAGAAGTGTTCTTGATGCCAATGGATTCTCTGAAGATGATCCTACTGTGTTCGACTCCACAACTATACTGATTCCTCTTCGGGAAAGGCCTTCGCGGTCGCGACCAGGAGTTTATTCAATTCCTCCGCCTATTGCTCCACCTCCACCTGTTCAATCCATCACTCCAATCTGGAGGAAAAGTAAAAATTCAAGAAATGGGACTTATCTCGGGGTCGCCATTGGCGGTTCTCTTGGTTTGCTTTTCTGTTTTTTGTTTCTTCTGTTTTGGTATTTCAAAGGGGAGAGATTACTCAGACTATCCAGAGTTCTGCAGGGGAATAGGCAGAGGAGAGAAATGAAGCATGTCACAGAGAACATCAAGCGAAAGATCAATGATTTCGACAGCGAGCTGAAGATCTACGGGTACGAGGAAGTGGAGGCTGGAACCAGAGGCTTCAGCCCTTATCAGAAGCTGAGTGATTCTGTTTATCGCGGTGTTCTTCGCGGAAAAACCGTGGCGATTAAGAAGACGAGTAGAGATGTGAAGAAGGAGGTTGACATTCTTCAGAAGATCAACCATTTCAACCTGATCAGTTTATATGGTGTTTGCATGTGCAATTATAGCTGTTCTTATTACCTAGCTTATGAGTTCATGGAAAATGGCTCTCTGAAGCAATGGCTAAACCAGGTGGATAATTCTGAGAATCAGAGCTGGAATATTCGCATTCGGATGGCGTTAGACATCGCCAACGGGCTTGATTATCTCCATAATTTCACTGCTCCGGGATATGTTCATAAGGACATTAACAGCAGCAACATTCTAGTCAACTCCGACCTGAGAGTTAAGATTGCAAACTTCAGCTTTGCTAAACCTGGTAATTCAATCTCGAGGTCTTCTTCTTGCTCTTTTTCTTCTGCATTTGTTGTGGAATCGAAAGGATATCATGCGCCTGAGTTCTCGGGAACAGGCAGAATTAGCCCTGCAGTGGATGTATATGCATTTGGGGTTGTGCTTCTGGAACTGATCACTGTAAAGGATGCGATTTTCGCCCAAAATGGCCGAAATGTACTTCTTTCAGAATTAGCATTTTCAGTTGTGTCTGCTGCTAATGTAATGCTGTCTGTTCGAGAGTTCATGGATAGTAACTTGCAAGAAAGGCACCCACTAGGGTTCATCATAGATCACGCTCAACTGGCTTTGCGATTGATAGAGTTGAGCTTAGCGTGTGTCGCGATTGACTCCACGAAAAGACCAACCATGGCTGCTGTCATTTCCAGCCTACTGAAGATTCAGCTGGATGTGAAACAAGAACATTCCTTCTCTATGGATTAACTGATGAAGGTGTAATGGGACAAGAGCAACTCCAATAGTTTTCTCTATTTTTTTATTGTTAACAGTAATTTTTTTACCGTTGCTACAATGGTGAGGAAGGACCATTGGATATGCTCTAGTAATGTTGTATCTTAACATTTACAAGAAAAGAAATAAATGAATGTACAACTTTTTGTTCCTTCTGTTTGAAAAAATAACTAACGAGCTGTAATTGTAGAAACGAAGTGAACAGCTTCATCAGGATCTCCGAAAGTGAAAAAACCTTCACACGTACCAGAATATGTCTGACTGAGAAGGCAGATGTTGAAGACTATTTCCGCCATTGTAGGCCGCTCCAAAGCTCTCTCCGAAGTGCAGGCTATTGCCAAGGTCACCAAGTTCATAGCCCCGTCGAATGGATACGCCATTCGCAGAGCCGGATCCATCCAGTTCCTCAGCCTTTCCTCTTTCTTCTCTTCATCTTTCAGAAGTCCTTGTATTTCCTTCCATAACATAGCTATTCCGCCATTTTCCTTTGTTTCCATGGATTTTCTTCCTGAGAGTAGCTCAAGAAGAACAACCCCGAAAGCGAACACATCCACGGACAAGACTGAAGGGCTCGTGGCAGGTTTGGCTTGCGCGAAGTTCGCGACCTTGGCCTTAAATTTTGAATCCAGAAGAATGTTGCTTGTTCTGATGTCGCGATGAACAACGCTTGGCTGAGTGTGTTCGTGGAGATATTGCAGCCCGTTCGCGACATCCGAGGCAATGTTCAATCTCTGATGCCATGTTAAGAAAGTAAATGACGAAGAACAAGATGGTGAACCATGGAAAAGCCATTTATCCAGAGAGCCATTCTCGGCGTATTCGAAAACAAGAAAAGCTGTTTTCTCATTTTCCAAGGATATCCCCACGAGCTTCATCAGATTTCCATGGTTTACTTTCTGTAGAAGACTCAATTCCTCTGCGCCATCTTTAGTCTTCTTGACAGCATACATCTGATTACTTATCTCAGCCTTGTACACACATCCTACTATGTTGTGATCTTCATTGAAATTTGAAGTTGCTTCGATAATCACTTCAGTGTCGTAAACAAGAAGCTTTCCGAGGTATCCAGAAACTCCTGGAATGATCTTGCCCTGATTGGACTTAGATTCGCAGCTTTCAACTCCCGAAGACTTCCTGTTTTGCGGAGTTTCAGCCGAAGCAGAATCATGTCCTAATGCTTTCTTTCTCTTCTTCAACAGATGTACCAACAGCAGAAAGGCTAACAGAATGAGAAAAAGAGACAAAGAAACACTCAGAGCAGCAGCAACAACCCGATTAGTACGATTTCGCAATTTTCCTACAGGAGAAAGGCTTTGCATGATGATTGGCTGATGAACTGGGATTAGTACAGGAAGGCAGATTGCATCAGTGAAATTCCTGTGACTATTAACCTCATCAATGGCTTCCGGCGATGTGTTGAACATGGAGCTCACCGGAACAAGGCCATCTCCGGGCTGCCAGACATAGGTAAGAAGGAAAGGGAAGCTTCCATTGGACTGATCCGGGCACCTACAGAGGAGAGGAAACACAACATCTGCCCCAACAGTCAGATTGAAAGGATCAGAAGAAGGGTTCATTTCTTGAGCATATTGGAAATTTGTCAGATTCTCAAAAGCATTGATTGAAACTGAGTAAAACGTATCGCCGCGCTTGATCTTGTAGGTGATATTGGAGAAGAAAAATGATCCATTGCAGCTACACTTGATTGGTATCAGCAAGAGCTGGTGAGGAAGAAGCTGAGCATTCTCTGATGCAAGATGGCTGGCATTTGCAATATCTGATCGGCTTACTCCAAACAGATTAGATATGGATTCCAAATCAAAATTATCAGGGGACTGAACACTGTATGTGACATACGTTTGACATGTTGCTGTTGAGTTAGAACACGAGAAATCCGTGTCCGGGTTGGACACGGATTGAACTGAAAGGAAGGAAGCTGAGAAGATCAAGAAGAGAAAAAGGACTGCCATTGCTGACAGTTTGGAAGAAAAGATTAAACTGATCCTCTCTTTTATCGTAGTAACAAAAAGGAATCTTGGAGAGCTCCGCCCGTTTGTTCTTTCTATGATATTCTTAACAGTTATATCATACTCCAAGAATACTCTTTTACAGAAGTAAGGTAACTGAAGTTAATAGATACAATGTCTTTTAAGTGTCTGGTTGTTTCATATCTGATGTAAAGACCGTCTTTCACAAAAAGCAAAATGAAGAATAGTAGTATAAACTTGACAATGACCATTTGTGGTGTATAAAAAAATGCACATACTTCCAAGAGGAGGGTATAATTCTTCTGCATAGGAATCAGGCATTATTCCCATTAGAAAAATAGAGGAGCCCAAGTCAGGACGGCAAGAACTCGTCCATACTGCTAAAGTGTCCACACCAACAGATAAGATATGGACAAAGTCGGGAACATTATTCAGTATACTTAAGGACTCAAAACACCTGCAACCTTAACGGATTGTCGAAATTATGCGTAAACAAACAGTTGTATCAATCCTTGGCATTGTCGAGTCTGCCCCGATACGAGTCAGCTACAAGAACAGGACAGGAAACGATGCAGTGTTTTGTGCCCTAGTCTGAGGCAAGTCTATAGTTGTTACAGTACAAGAGACAGAGAGTTCTGATGAGAAGTAAAACAAAAGATGCCAAGTAGAATGTTTGACATGCCAAGAGACAAAATTCAGCTTTTGGAGCCAATCGTCACCTTAATGACTTGGCCCTCCACTTGGATTGGTTAGACTAGGACAGCTTCGGGTTGTAAATGTCAATTTCTGACACGACAATCCGATTTAATGAAACACAGTCGGCTATAACCTGATTGTGACACAGCAACCTGAAGTGCCAACCTTTGCAGTCATGAATTACAGATTCATAGTGGACAAAAATGTCCGAAATGGCATTCTTCCGTCTATCATCACACCTTTTGCAAGCCACAAAGTCAACTACGTTTGATTTAGAGTTCGGCTAACGTTAGTCAACTCAAGAATCCACATAGATCAAGCACAAAATCCATGTAGAAAAAGCGAGCGACAGTAAATTCCGTGTATTATATTCAAAGTTTTGTATAATACGCATCCGAATTACATGGTATACAGTGTTCAAAGCAACATTATCAACTACAAGGTTGTCCAGTTGTTGAAAATAACAGGTACATATCGTTTTGATGGATTGATTTGGAGCTTCAAAGCTGCATAACCAGTATAGTATCTTGCAATTATCTGAAAAAGTATGACAGTGTGGAGAGATGGAATCACCAGGAAATGCATCAAGGAAAGCATCCGGTAAGCCGCATGTGATCAAGGGTTCTCCTCAGTCCATACTTGAGAACTGACTTGTTGCCTTCTCTGAATCCATCTCCATAAGCTGCAGATGTATCTGACTCTATCTGATGCTTGAAAAACTCCCCGAGTTTCTTCTCAAACTGAGAGCGGTTTCCTTTCTTCGAGGATGTTGAGGAGGAGGATGACGACGATGAAGATGAGGATGGAGAGGCAGATGATGAGGAAGAAGTTGAAGTCGCGCTACTACCCGAACCAGATATGATCTCGGAATCCAGCCACATGTGAGCTAAGACCTGGCAAATCCCTTCTTCAACCTCAGGGCTGAGATTATTAAAACCTGAAAACAAACATGTGATATCAAAAACTGAACTGTCTGCAGAATGTGATTTGTAACGAAGCTAAAGAGTACCTTTAAGCCTAAGCCACGCATGCATCATCTCATGAGCCAAGATGGATCCAGTCAACAACCTATGCAGCAAATTAGGTTTTTAAAATAGGGAACTTTTGTCGAGGAAAAAACATAGAGAACAAACCATTCTTACCTAGGGAGACCATACAATATGAGTATCGCAGTCACCTCACATTTGCGGACTAGCTTATATGGCCTGGTGAACATGTCTATTATTCGATCCCCGCCAATCCTAGGCCGTCTTAGAATCTGGCAATTGGTTTTTCAGTTAAGAACATGAAATCACTTATAGAAGATATTTGTAAGGTTGGTTACTGGGGAAAGACTCTTACAGTGCTAACAGTTTGTTCTTCTGACAGGCAAAGTCCTCTGGTCTCAGGCATGTGATGATGTCCCTGGCCACAGAAGAGATAATCATAACATTAAGAAAACTTTTCAGTTTGTAAAAACTGAAGATTTTCTCAAGGTGAAATAGTTTTAAAGCAAGAATCTCACTTGTTTTTCTCCTTCCATGGCTTCATTAAGCGCTTGTCTCTCGACCAAAAGTAAAGGAACTTGTTGCTCCACTTTCATAAGTAGGCCTTCGTAGAATTCTTGTATTTCGATGTAAAGGGGCTGGCATTCACCCGTGTCCATTATCGAAGAGTCTAAACACTCCAGACACAACTTTCTACCATCACCGAGGATAAGGTATCTGGCATCTACTTGCTGCATGAAGTCCAAAATTAGTGAAACTGATTGCAAAAAAGATGTAATCTATGTGTGGACAGTGTGAAACAATTCTTTTTTTCCCCTCAGATTTTCAGTCAAATAATTTAGTTTTTCTTAACAAACCTCCATTCTCTCACAGCTGCAACATCGTGGAGTCCCATCATGCTCATGTGAGGGACAATACTTCAGCTTCCAGAAAGGATGCTCCTGATACTCGATGAGCCCGGCTGCATTTGTTGGAATCTGCTCAAATGATTTTAAAATGGTGAATTCAGGCAAGAAAACTGAAGAAAAACTATGTTAAAAGGGGAAATAAATTGCAAGATAGTACTATTTATGTTTTAAGAGATAGGCTTACAAAATTCTTGCAGACAGCACATTTAGGATGATGCAGCTCCTTGTAACAAGATTTGTGGTATGGCTGATTGTCCCACATTGAAAACTGCACAAGATACATGAGAGAGGGAATCAGTTTGACCCCTTTAATGTCATCATTGACAGAGTAATGCAATTGAGGTGACTCAGCAATTATTTCCTGCAAAACAGCTAGATTCTGACCTCATAATCAGATATTGGCTGTCTACAAGCATGGCACACAAAGCATTCCGGATGCCAAGTACCTCCCATGCAACTTAAAAATCGCCCATGACCGATCTCAGTCTTGCAACCGGCACATATCCTATTCCATGATCAGAAATTAAACTTTAATATCACCAAGAAATCAACAAAGAATTAACTATATCTCTATGAAATGCAACTTTTTTCCTTTTGAGAATGATGAAAGTGACATAATACAAGTATAGAGGCAGGTTACCTGTAGTCAGATGGATAGAAGAACTGATAGGGTGGGGCAAAACTTCCATAATCATATCGAGGAGGAGAAGGTGGAGTTCCTACATTTAGACTTTCTTGAAGAACCTTTGCGAGTTGCTCATCCTCTTCCACATAGGAGTTATCCTCTGATTGATATGATACGATATCAAGAAGATGAATGACACTATTTTAGCACGGTGGATGCTACATAAAAGTTTTCTAATTTCACAGAAACCAGTTGAAAATTAACAGAAAATCCAAAGAATCCTACATTAAAATTCTCAATGACTCTAGAATTGCACATAAATAGTAACTATAAGTCTTAACTTTCCATGTCATCAGGCTAGATATTCAAGAAACCTATAAACTTACCAATCACTTTCTTCCCATTCTGATCATGTTCTGCAGTTTCTCGGTGATCTTCTTCTGTAGATGTCTCACTTTCCCCAGCTATAGACAAGTCATCGTCTCCAGCTATGCATCTATCTTCTTCTCCTGTAACAGATCTCTCATCTTCTCCAGCTACAGATCTCCCATCTTCTCCTGCTACAGACTTGTCATCTTTTTCTGATACAGATTTCCGACCTTCTTGAGCAATAGCTCTCTCTTCCTCTTCTACAAGAGAAAGGGCGATCGCACGATCAATTTCTTCAGCATCAAAATCAGACAACGCATCCTGCACCCAAGTTGCAAAGTGTTAAGTAAGTTGGAAAGCTTCGAGAGAACCAAAGATCAAGAAAATCAACAAATAGCATTATGTACCCCATTAGTAGAGGGAGGTCTTTGCCTAACTGTATCTTCTTCGTATTTACCATGATATTGCCCTTCCCATAGTTTGTGGCTGGAACCCTTAAAAATCTTGTTTAACCACCCCATGATGTAAATTTCTAAACACTCGCCTCTTCCCAATTATAACCTGCAAACTAAATTATTTGAGACAAAATGAGGATACTACTAACTGCAAGAAATTATAAGGTCTACAGTTGAAAAACAAAAGAAAGGCAAACCAATTATTGGTTGGTAGTCAATCAATCAGAAAGGATTGAATGAAAATAGAACACATTAGTATCTTCAATATAGGAAACTTATAATGAGATATCATTCCATAGCTGCATTTTGTTCTGGTTATGTCATATCATCTGTCGAAATAATTGAACAATGGCAGAAACAGTTGAAGGAGTCGATCAGAATCGAAAATTCGATACTACCTGCCATTAGGAAAACGGAATTATCCCAAACATTTCATTCATAACAAAGAGGGATCAATCATCAAACCATCAAAATTAAATGAAACAGCAATTCAATCTCGACAGAAGAATACATGGAAGCATCAAATATGCGATGATACAGTACAGAACAATCAACAAAAAGTATAACTGACCCACATCATGGAATTCGGACACAAACCTTAAACAGTTGAAGAATCTGCAGAATTCCTGGGAATCTGATGAGCTCCAGATCGGACAAAGAGCACAACTCAGTGGCACGCATAGTCAGAAGCACCTAAAAACAGACATGACATGATAAAAGACATATTGTCCATAGCTCCATCTACACAAAACGAGCTAAAAAGGTCCCTTTTCCCTTATTACACAATCATCGAACATTCCAGGACGAAGAAAACAGAGAGGAGCTGTACTGCACAGACTGTGAAAAAAGAAAACTACTTGAATTGTACGCAAACACAAGCTAAAAGGGGCTAAGTTTAGTATAATAGTAAGTGAAAATGATGCAGAAATTATATGCAATGATGATACGTTTCTTCATGATTGAATTTTGATGGAAAGAAAGAATGGATTAGAGCACGTGGGGACCCCTTTTTGGCTGCCACCATTTTTATTGTTTTATTTTTGAACCGGAGGAGTAGTAGTTCCTCGCTATCTGTCAAAAGCTCCATAACCGTTCAAAACTTTCACGTCGACAAAAGCGTCACCAGCGAAAGAGGTCGTTTTCTACTGTTTTATTTTTTTGCCTTTTCCACCGCCGGGCACCCACCACCACCACCATAAAAAGGGTATTTCATTTCTTGTTGGGTGTGGTACGTTTCTTGGTTTTACTTTTATTTTTATTTTATTTTTGTGTACTCCCTCCGATTAGGGGTGGCAAATTGGCAAACGAGTCAAATACGGATTGTGTAAAATGGATAATTAAAAAATATGGGTGTGACTCATTTTGACTCATTTTATGATGAGTAAAAAATGGGTCGGGTCAAAATGGGTCGAGTTGAAACCCGCTTAAGCCGCGGGTTGAAAGTCATTCAACTCATGGGTCAAAATGGGTAAATCAACGGGTTTCAACCCATATATAAACCCATCTAGATTTATGAATCAATCTGTATGGGTAAAACCCAAGGGTTTTAACCCATATATTGACTCATATAAGTTTATATACCAATTCATATAGGTAAACCCGCAAATTTCAACTCATATATTGACACATGTAGGTTTATATACCAACTCATATGTGTAAATCCGCAGGTTTTGACCCATATGGGTAAACCCGCGGTCAACCCACAAACACAACTCGTTCAACCCATATTTTTCAACTACCCATTTGACTCATTACCCATTTAATCTGTTACCCATTTTACCTATACTCATACCGGTTTAAAATTAGATAGCCCGCTTGACCCGCGGGTTACGGGTCTATTT
The DNA here is from genome assembly GCA_032355405.1 of Rubia balearica. Lineage (NCBI taxonomy): Eukaryota > Viridiplantae > Streptophyta > Magnoliopsida > Gentianales > Rubiaceae > Rubia > Rubia balearica. The sequence continues at coordinate 2,659,408 of JAULKJ010000013.1, read as the reverse complement.
TGCCACCCCTACCTCCATCCAGCTCTATTTATACTCCTACTTTTTGGACATTATTCTCCATCAAAGTTTGATCGCATATTTGTATAGATATATGAACAGTAATATTATCGTATATGATATTGTCCAATTTGTCATAATAATTAGTTTTTAAATATTAATTTTTTAGTTGTATAATTATACGTACGTAAAAATATTAACAGTCAAACATATTTCATGACCAGCGTGATAATGATTGTTGTGTAAATAGATTTGGGACGGAGGAAGTAGTATACTTTCTTCATTTTCTCTTCAGATTATCTACACTTCAGTTTAGTTTAATTTTGCTCAATAATATTTAAAATTGCTATGATTTAGTTTAATTTTGAACTATTATCTTAGATGGATTTTTTTAAATTTAGTTTAATTCAATAAACTATTATCTTAAAATGTTTAATTTTGTCTGTCTTTGTAACGTTGGCTTCTTTTTTTAAAGCAAAAATGATTATCATCATCCATTCATCAATTGTTATTTTTGCTCCCAAACACTGCGTAATTCCATATACATTAAAAATATGTATAAATAGTATTACCTCTTTTTTGTTGGATGTGGCACCATAATTTTACGTGTTTAGATTTAGGTGTGAATGAAATGTGTAGATGAAAATGAATTTAGAAAGGAAAATGTAGATAGAGTGGATGAAATTGAATGAATCTTGTCATAAATAAAAAGTAAAAATAATTTAAAATGGAATGTGTGTCACATTCGATGAAAGGGAGGGAGTAAGATGTAAAGCCTTCAAAAAATCAACCATTTCTTAGAATTTTATTTTCATAGTCCAAGTTTGGTGAAGAATCCAAAATCAAGATTTGGAACAGTTTCCAACGAGGGTGTTGCAGAGTGGGGAATAGACGTGCAAAGCTATAAACTGGTGACAAGTGGATGAACCAATAACCCCCTGCGTGTGCTCTCCGTGTAAAATCTCTATTTTTATTTCTTTTTTATTTTTACAAATACTCCTATTCATCTTGATTTTATTGTCCAACCACCGAGTAATAGAAATTGTTTGATTTTTGAATGGTGCTGTCAATCGAGAATTTTAAAGTTATTTTGACTAAATTAAATTAAATTTGTCTTAAAATAATATACGAATACTATACTCCCTCTGTCCCAGCCCAAATTACCCACTTGCTTTTCAGACACTATTCTCTATCAAAGTTCGGCATCATATTT
>JAULKJ010000013.1:2633036-2648120 GCA_032355405.1 Rubia balearica | reverse complement strand
AGACAAAATATGTCATTACTAATGGATTGGACTAAAATAGAAAGTGTGTCATTACTCGTGGGACAGAGGGAGTATATAGTATGGGATATTTATAGTTTTAATGTTCAGAAGTTATATACATGTTATGGATTATATAAAGTAAAGAATTAAAATCAGTAACATATTATAATATTAGTGTGTTAATTTTAGACAACTTGGGTTAAGATATGTCAAAATTATTTCAATATCTCCGGTTGACAACACCAAGCAAACAAATTTTATTATATGGTGCTTGGGATTATATGGTGCTTGTGATAATAATTTTCTTAATTAAATTTTTGAATAAACTATATTAATATTTAACTACTGAAAATTTATTTGTATAAATTTTTGAAAATAATAATAATTTTAAATACTTTCTATAATGAATTTAACAATATATCACATGATAATAGTATTACATATATTAATAAAATTTTATGTCAAAATTAGCTGAATTTAACCCCAAGAATCAAACTAGACAACTTTAAATAATTCGGCGGTAGTATTCCTTTTATATAATTGATGATAAAGTGTTTGCATCTATTATAATCTACTGATTAATAAAGTGCTCTCTTCGACTCATTTCGATTTTCTAAGAATGTCATTTTAAAAATTATACTTAGGTGGGTAGAAAGAGTGGCGAAGAGTTGATAACTGAAAAAATAGAACGAATAGATGATATTAAAATAATCTCACCAAAATAGCTAAATATGTCACTCTTAAAAACTAGTATATGAATTTTAAAAAATCACTTTTTGAAAATCGAAAAAGTATCATTCATGGCTGCACCACACAGAAGGGTCGACTAACATTCACATTGGAGTAAAAGGCAATATCCTTGCACTCAGGGTCCCTTTATCTCAGCACCACATGTTGATGAGGAGGTAAATCACGGTGTTCAAGAATCAATCAGCCGGTGGTCACTTCCTACACCGGGAACCCATTCATCCCCGACAACACAGATTGATGAGAAGGTAAATCACAACGTGCAAAAGTCAATAACCCAGTGGTCACTTCTTGCATCCAAGGCCCCTTCATCCCGACACCACGTGTTAATGAGAAGGTAAGTCATTGCGTCCAAGGATCAATCACATGATGGTCACTCCCCGCACTTAGGGCCCACTACTCTCGGCACCACAGGTTTACGAGAAGGTAAATTACGGCAAACAATGATCAATCATTTGATGATCACTTCTTGCACTCAGTACCCTTTCATCCTAGCACAAGAGATTGATGAGTAGGTCCAAAAATTATTCACGACGTTCACAAGAAACCCTTCCACTGGAGACAATTTTCACACTGCGAATGCCAATATTCAAGCTCACAACTATTAAAGTAATTAATCATACACTTAACAATTTGGGTTATTCCACTAATTCCATCTGCCTAATCAACATTATGATTAACCCAAAAATCTAATCATTAATAGTACTTTAAGTTTGAAAGATAAAATAGGAGAAGTAGTTGAGTTTTTAAAAAAGAAAAAAAAAAGATAAAGGGGGCAGAATAAAAACAGCGACATCTTCTTCTCTCCTTTTCTAATCTTTCCACTGTGTGAGAGTGTGTGTGTGAGAGAGAGAAGAAGACGCTGAGCTTCCATCCTTTTAGATGTATCCTTTGTTCCTTGGAGTCGACTGAGAATTGCAGAGAGGATTCTCGAGACAAGAAGAACAACAACAAAGAGAAGCTTGCAGAAAGCAATCGCAATCCACTGTGTAGAGAGAGAAGAGGAAGAAAAAGAAAGCTTCTGAGGACCGAGGTGCGTCTCGAATCCCACAGAGAAGAGAAAACGATGTTTGGGAGAATTGAAGAGGTAGTGTTTTGTTTTTTTATTCTTTTGCCTCCATGAATAAAGCTGAATCTTGTTGCCAAAACTGAAAATAAAATTGCACAATTCTCCATTGATGGCCTCTTCCTTTCTGCTGTCTGTGTTTTCTGTTTCTGCTCCTCCATATATGCAGTTGGATCTCTACATCTGCTAAGCCTCCGTAATCTATGGATTTACAGAAGAAAGAGACGATGAAGACGATGGTGACATGGGAGTAGCAGCTACAAGTAACCTAGCATCATCATCTGCATCCGAGGTCTTATTCATCAAGGGTTCTGGTTGTCAGATTCGGACCGATAATTCTATGTCCCAGCAAGATTATCATCAACAAAATGGCCTCTTTAGCTTCTCCAATGCCTTCCAGAGATCCCAGCCCGACCCGCACATAGCGCAGCAGATCCGCAGGGATAAGCTGAGATCGGTGCAAGGCGGCGGGTTCGAGCCGCCGCCGCCTCTGATAACCATCGATGAGGTCGATCAATCCAGTGGAATTCCGGGCTACGAGACTGCTGGAATGCTGTCTGAAATGTTTAACTTCACTTCCAACACCGGCGGAGGCGATGTAAGTTCACTGGACGCCCAAATTCATCATCACGTGACGCATGGGTACCGCGGCCACGCCCGGCCGCCGCCGTCTCCCATCACTCCGGTGGGAAATGAATGGTACGGCGGGAACAGACACGGGATCGTTTTGAACGACGGCGACACCTGGCCAACTCACCAACACCACCACCACCAGCAACAGCACCAGATTAACGCAGACTCCGCAGCGGCCATGCAGCTTTTCTTAATGAATCCGCCGCCACCTCAACCACCTCCTCGGTCGCCGCCGTCACCGACTCCTCCAACTTCCTCCACACTCCACATGCTGCTCCCCAGTCACCAGACTCACCACCATCAAAACGTGAATGCCAGTTTTCACCATCCAGGCCACTTCGCTCCGTCGTCCCAGTTCACGTGGGTCCCCGATCATCACAGCCCCGCCACTGCAAGTGGCGGCGGCCATAGTGAACTCAGCCCTAACGAAATCGGCGGCGGAGTCGTCGAAGGTCAAGGCCTTTCCTTATCTCTCTCGTCCTCCTTACAACACCTCGACGCCGCCAAGGTTGAGGATCAGTTACGAATGGGAGACGGAGCCATGCTGTTCTTCAACCAAGGAGGGCCGACGTCCAATTCCGCCGCCACTTCCTCCGCCGGCGCCGGGCAGTATCCGTACAAGAGCATGGGTCAGAACCTGAACCAGCACCAGGTGCATATCGGGTTCGGGTCATCCTTACGAATGGTTAACGTTTTAAGGAGTTCCAAATACGCCAAAGCAGCACAGGAAGTACTAGAAGAGTTTTGCAGCGTCGGGAGAGGCCATCTCAAGAAGAACAAGCTAGCGAGGAGCAACTCTAACCCTAATTCCAACCCCAGCGGCAGTTGTGGCGGCGGCGGTGCGAATTCGGCTTCTTCCTCAAAAGACCACCTCCCTTCGTTGTCGGCTTCCGACAGGATAGAGCACCAGAGAAGAAAGGTCAAACTATTAGCCATGCTCGATGAGGTACGTAATCATTTAATCAGTGAATTCTATTTTAATTACAAACTTGAATCACAGCATCACAACCTGCCGGCAAGGCAATGCAATAGGTTTTTCGATAGATTATGTTAGTTGCGAATGATTTCTTCACACTTTTATATTTCCATATTTTATTATTAACTTCAAACTCGTATTATTGGTGGGGTATATTAATATACTTGGATTTTGTTTGCTCTAATCAGTAACACACCACCAGGACTAACTATGATACGACATTTCAATCATGCACGCATTTTGTATTCCTATTTCCTAGTCCTATTGCCTGTAGAATAAAATGGTTGTTTTCCCACCATGATTGATCATTCGGAACTTGTGAATTTTCTAGGAAGTTTTCTTTGGCTAAACACAAAAGGCATACGTATAGACTATAGAGTTGACCTAAAATTAATTGAGTTTTCTCCCTTTGTTTAATCAACTATTGTTGGCCGTATTGGGGAAGGAAGAAACACAAATATATTCCTTGTTTTCGTCAACAGTCATATCACACCTAGTAGGCATTAATTTTTTCCTCAAGTCTTTCTTTATCATCCAAAAATGGAAATGAGTTCAGGATCCAACATAATTGCAGTCTTCAAAGGCGGTGTTTACCGTAACTGTATTTATAAGCAAAATTGACACAGGTAGAAAACTATTATTTATTTAAAATAAAAGTTTGTCTCATGTTTCAGGTGGACCGGAGGTACAATCACTATTGCGAACAGATGCAAATGGTGGTGAACTCGTTCGACTTGGTGATGGGGTTCGGGGCGGCGGTGCCGTACACGGCGCTGGCGCAGAAGGCGATGTCGCGACACTTCCGGTGCCTCAAGGACGCAATTGCGGCGCAGCTGAAGAGCAGCTGCGAACTTCTGGGCGAGAAGGACGCGGGGACGTCGGGAGTTACGAAAGGGGAGACACCGAGGCTGAAGCTGCTGGAGCAAAGCCTGAGGCAGCAAAGGGCTTTCCATCAGATGGGGATGATGGAGCAAGAAGCGTGGAGACCGCAGAGGGGGTTGCCGGAAAGATCTGTCAATATACTGCGAGCTTGGCTTTTTGAGCATTTTCTCCACCCGTAAGCACCTTAACTCCCTCCATCTATATGCGTTTGTCTAATTTATATTCAATTCATCCTAAAAATAAGTGCAGTGAATAATAATAATAATAATAATAATAATGGAATAAATTAGGCTACATTAAAGAATGGAACTAAACTAAAATGTAGTTAAGAATGGAACTAAACCTTATTCCATCTCTTAATGAGTGTGTTTGGCGGAACTCTACTTATAAGAAAATATGGTTTATTTTAAAAGTAAAGATAGATAAATTTCTACCCTCTTTATATAATTTTTCCTTTTAAAATAATTTGTCTTTTATCACTTTACCAAATTATTAAAAGTGGTTAACTTATAATTACGACAAGTTAGGAGTACCCAACACATCCTATAAGCTTTCAATAAGTATCTTGAATCTCTAATGATTTGAACAAATCATTCACTTCATGGATATACAAAATAAGGATATTATATTTGTTCTCGTTAGATATGTAAATAGAGATATTAAATGTATAATATATGCATTAAAAATGGTTAAGATCAGCTCGGTGTAAATTTAATTTGGTAAAAATGTTAACTTAATTTAGTCATATATTACTATTTTTCAACACACTTATTTTTAATTAGTTCAATTCAATTCAGATCAAATCAAATCATATAAGTTCAGGTAAACTCCAGAGAATAGAGTCTAAGTTAATATTCTTTCTTGCGATTTAAAATGAGTTTAATTGAACTGAATTTAACTAAACCAAAGAGACAAAGACCATTACACCAGTGTCTTTAGTACTTGCGTATCAAATTATCACAAGTTTAATCATTTTTAAATTGATCTATTTCACCTAATGCGCATTACCCGTATCTCAAATACCACAAAAACAAAAGAAAAACTTAGCAAGTGCTCTCTCTCTCTCTCTCTACATCATCATGCATACAATGGTGACAAAGCTTACGGCATATGCATGACAGCGAAAGCAGAGGCATACCATAAGAGTAGAAAGAATCTAATAGATGGAAATGAAAATGATGAGAGAGCAATAGAGCATGCATGTCCTCTTTTTGAATGGGAAAAAAAGGACTTTTGCAGTCGTCTCTGATGTCATTTTCTGGTCCGTTTCTCAGGTACCCGAGCGATGCAGATAAGCATCTGCTCTCGCGACAGACTGGTCTCTCCCGAAACCAAGTAAGTTTTTCCCTTTCTTTTCCAATCCTTCTTTTCTGTGCTAAAATGGATCGTTACCGCGAGTTTGTTCAGTTCGTCTTCGGTGAAATGATTCCTTTTTTTTGTGCAAAAAGCCATACTGTTTTTTGCCATTTCCTTTTCCATGCACTATGATCGGAACAAGAAAAGGACACGATTTATGAAACAACCTGCAAAAACAGTGAAATACATGAGAGTTTGCAGGTATGGTCCTGTCTCTAGGTCTAGCCCTATTCCAACTACTCATTGGAGAAAAATTGATTGTGAATCTCTAACACAGTAGATTTTGGTTTAGGTCTCTAGGTCTTTTCATTCCCTCTTGGGAAACGACAATCAGAGTGCCCATTGACTGGAATTTGTTCAAATGGATTCATCAAATTTTACTATATTTTAGCAGTTTTTTTCTTCTGAGAATCCTACATTAATTTGCACTTTTTAGCGGATCAGGGATTCATGGGTATGAACGCATCTTACCAAAACAGAAATAGAAGTCGGCATGCATTTTTCTGCCTTTTTGTCTTATTAATAGTGGATTAATTAATACAAGTCGGGCATGGGCGAAGAAAAGACAATGATTGGAACCGGATTGTCCTTTCACCCGAAATTTGTCTCATTAAAAGATAAAACATAAACGGTACTACTACTATTTGTAGATAAGGAGAGAGCTAAAGCATGCCAAATTTAAGAGTGCATGCAAGCAAACAACATTAATGGACCTCATTTACTCGGGGCATTTTTTGTGACCCTGGTACCACATCTTATCGCATCATATTCTTAAGTATTCTACGTTTCCTTAATACTGACACTTTACTAGTTTGATCGATCTTTTATGCAAACTGCAATGTAAAGAAAATTAAGTGAAGGATGTAAAAATATTAATGAATGGATCCGTCCGTCCTTCTCAGCTAGATTTGATATGATTCTCTGTCTTTATTTCATGAATTCTGGCTTGTATTTATGATATTGTCCTAAAAAGAAGCTCACACTGGTAAATTTCTGATAGTGAAAGAAAGTGTGGCAACATTATTGACATGAATGACAATGAAAAATGTGACAGTGTTAGAAGAACGGATTATTTGTGTTGGTTGGTGATGTTAAAGTTGTTTGTGTTTTTCAGGTTTCAAACTGGTTCATTAATGCCAGGGTCCGGTTGTGGAAACCCATGGTGGAGGAAATGTACCAGCAAGAAGCCAAAGAAGAGGGCGCAGAAGAAGAGACAGACACTAGCCCCAGCTCTACACAAACACCAATGCCTAATAATATTGCTACCGCCACCCCATCAATTGCTTCTGCCACTGCCTCTTCACCCAAAAGATCCGTTATCAATGACACCGAAAACGACCCTTCATTCTTCGCAATCAATACCCAATGCTTCTCGGAAAACCAAGCTAAATTACCTGCCCACATTTCCAATACTTCCACTCCCACTATGCCTATCTCCAATCCCCCTCCGACCACAACCATCTCCTATGATCACCCCGATGTGTGCCGCCATGGCGGCGGAATGGTCACCGCCGGCAACGCTGAGATGGGCCCCACTCTGATCAGGTTCGGGACGAGTTCCGGCGATGTTTCGCTCACTCTCGGCCTTCGACACGCCGGAAACCTGCCGGAGAAGACCAGCAACTTTTCCGTCCGGGACTTTGGGGGATGCTAAGTACGTACGTAGTGTAGTATTAGTATGGTCAAATTACTTGTTTACGTACCTACACAAATTAAGTACTTGAAAGAGAAATTTTATAACGTGATATTTAGTGCCCTGGTGGAGTCGCCCTCCTTTTTGTTTTGTCGGTTGTAATTGTATTTTTAGATTAAAAAGAAAAGAAAATCAATACGAATTAAGACACATATATTGTCAGCATGCAATATCGAATTTATTGTAATTGTATAGGCACTGGTTTGAGGGTGGAGATTTTGTAATGGTCAATGTTTACTTTCTCAGTAATAGTAACTGTCTGAATGTCTATACATATGCTCCGTGAAATATCTTTTCGTGCAATAGAGCATATTCAGCTGGGACTACTCTTTTCAAATGTATAAAAATATATTTTTTTGTTAGGAGAATCACTATATAAAAATATGTTTTTTTTGTTATGAGAATGACAGAATAACGTAAAGAATAATTGGATCACGACAACTTCAAATCACCAATTCACCATAAGCTCTCATTTTTATAAGTATTACTAATACTCCTTAGTCCTTATAATTGATCATGGTAAAATATTGGGAAAAATCGTCTTTCCATAGGTATATGAAAAGACGGGATTGAATTAGAATTATAAAAAGGCAAAAGGTTTTAGTTGCAATATTAAAATTTTATTGTGCAATGTGTTGTAGTTATAAGTGTATGACCCGATTAATGCAACCCAAAATTTGTATATTGATTTTTTTTTTCTTCTAATTTGCAGTTTAAACCTTGATTTTACCATAACTTATGGAAAGATCATCTCTTAAGAGACAAACTCATCCATCAAAGGAGTTTCATTTGCTTACATCTAAACTTTTAGTAGTTTTACTTCAAAAAAAAGTTTTAGTAGTTTTAGGTTGTAGAGTATCTGTCATTATGAATTGAATTGAAGAAAATTCATTTTATCCCGTAAAATACATTATACTTTTAAATTGAGTTACTTTTCAAAAATTTATCAAACGGACCATTTAGTCTCTCAAATAAAACTACAACTTACTTTGATATTTTAAATCAATTATTATTTTATTTTAATGATAAATTTTAATTTAGAAAGTATTAGTGAGATTCCCTAGCACTGTCGCTGCTTAAATAGACTCTTTTCTTTCAGAGTTCCATTCTGTTTATCTAAATAAATTTTAATTGAATATAATTTATTTTAATTTAGTCTCATTATTTTTTTTCACTACAACTTATTTAATTTCACTTAAATTCAGTATAGATAGGATGAAAAGAACTATGATAAGTTAATTTGTATGCACAAACAAGGCATAAAACTACGTACTCCGGTTGTTTCATTAAAAAAAATATGAGTGTTAAAACTAAAATAATTGTAACATCAGGATTTGTTACGTTGAATGGAAGTATCTGTGGCTGGTAAGATGAAAGTAGATATGAATGCCACGGGGAAAAAGAGTTGTACCATGATGAATGAATTTATAAGCAATGAACTAGTTCGAGATGGAAATTAAATAATTCAGTGCAAGAAACTAATTCTAGATTGTTGGGTAGAGAAAATGAAGGGCAACAACCTTATAATCAAGAAAATACTCCCTCCATCTGTATCACCACAGGCATATATAGGTGAAGAAAATAAGTGGATGGAATTGAATGTAGAAAGTAAAAAGTCGAATGAGTGGATAAAATTGAAGAAATCTTCTCAAAAATAAAAGGCGTGTCTAATAGAATATTAGATAGATTATAATCAAGTAATATTCTATTAGTGTCATTTGAAAGTAAACATTTCAATGAGGTAAGTGTGCGGGAAATAGAGAAACGGGGAGTATCTTTTTTATGGTTACTATCTCAGTGCGGGTGGTAAGTCAGGTGACTTAGTTATGCAGTATGCCACAACTGATTTCCTATTACAGTTTCTTAAGCTTCAGAACAACCATATGTAAAGCAACAACCACCCTCTACCTGCCATTTCAATATTATATACTACTTTTCTTTTATATTCTCTTCAAAATTATTAACTCCTAATTAGATAAAGGGTCGACTTGCACTCAAGGTATTAGAATATTAAAAATGTAATCAAAATTTTAATCTTATATATGCTTGATTTATGAGAGAAGAATAAGTTTAATGTACCAACCTTACACACCCAAAAGCATGCGAAGATTTGAATAGGCCTACTCAACTAGTTAGAGCAAATCCAATAATGCTTATGAAAATTTTAAAATATAGTTACAAAAGTTTAAAATGGTGACTAGTTTCAATTTTTTTTAAAATGTCTACTTCATATTATTTGATTTAATTTATTGCATTGGATATGACTTTTATTAATATTTTATTTTTCAAATTTCTTTTTCTTTCTACACAGGACCAAATACTCTTTCAAATTTACATCTCAATTTTAGAGATTATGGGGGAAAATTTGTTCAACTGAAAATACAAAGTATTTCAATATTCATAATCTATTAAAATTTTAATTGTATAAATATTGTTAGACTTGCTATTTTAATCTTATTGTGTTGGCTACGATCTATGAGCCTACGAAGCTAGTGTACGTGATGAATGAAAATCTAGCATATTTTGTACGCATTAGCTCGTAGTATTTTTCTTTTCTGAAAATTTGTTCCTTGCAATAATATCCACAGAGTTATTGGACCCACCCACAGACTGAATATTTTACGGATTCGACATCAGTAAATTTGGGGTCCAATATTGAAAGAGAGGGGGAATTTTGGTTTGGGCCTCAACCCAATTAATAAACAACCCAGCTAACTGCTAAATCCAACATTTAAATTTTGATTAAATGGGCCCTCCCATGTTTAAGTCCATGTGAAAAAACAAACTGCAAATGGGACCACATGCAGCAATCAGGAATCTCAAAATTTGAAATGGAGGCAGAGCATGTTGGTGTTTTTAATGCTCTGCTTGTACAAATATCCCATCCCCAATGCTCTCTAAACTTTGCTCTATGTAAGTGTTTGAAAGGCTGAAATCATGTTCTTCTAAGCTTATTCTGCTGAATTGAACTGAACTAAACTAAATTAACTTTAAGTGTGTTGGGAAAGAATTCGTCTCTTGAAAAATAGTTTTTCTACATTGGAAAGATCAAAGTTTAAACAGTAAATACAAGAAATGAAGATTAAAATTTTGAGTTACATTAATCGGGTTATAAACTGATAAATACTGAACATTGCATAATTTTTTTTTAGTATTATAACTAAAACCTTTTACCTTTCTATTATTCTCTTTTCATATTGTGGAAAGTTGGGTTTTCCCAAAACTTTGCCAACGGAAAAATGTAATAACATGATTAAATTAATCTAAATTTCATTAAATCAAATTATGATTAAACTAAAGTGAAATAAACTAAACTGAATTGAAGTGCAAGTAAACTTGAAAAAAATAGGCCTAAGATGCATGGTTTAGCTATTAAGAACATCTATAATGATTTCCTCTCTCTGTAAATTTGCTCCCACAATTCACTCTACATCTTCCTATAAAATGAGTAGAATTAGGCCAATATCCTGAACCATTAGCCATTCTTCTTCATGTAGGAGTATATAATTATGAAATATAGAAATAAGCATGTGAATGGAATTATTTGCCCTGTCCATAAATTTTCTGTTCCTATAAGATAATGAGCAAGTTTTAAACTTATTGTACAAGAGAATAAAGTCAACAAATAACCAACAAATTAATCACAAATATATACACACGGTTCAATTTGGTAAGAAATTCATACAGCAGTACATAAAACACTTTAGTGTCAATTGTATCAGGATCTTACATACAATGTCAAATCAAGAAATCCACTACAAAGATTAAGGTTCATCAACCTTGCTGATGTGGATCAGCGCTTTCTTCAATCTGTTCTATTCTCCAACACCTTCAATGTCATTGAGCTATCTCTATCCGGTTGCGAGACAGTAACCGACTCCATGTACGGCTTAACAAACGTTCTTCGCCACCAAACCTCGAACGCTTTCTGAAGATTCGGGCAACTATCACCGGCCTTCAGAAAAGTCCCGAGCCAACCTAGGAGTATATTCTGCTGTTCATCCAAAGAAAGTGTCAGAATTGTCCTCCCGATTCCTTCCTCCACAGCACGACGATCAAATGATCTGCAGCTGTGTTGCAGCCAGTTGTAGTCGTTGATCAATGGCTGCAGCCATGTCTGCAACAACGTGTGACGAATGTCCTTAGGAGGCAAAAGCTCCCCCTTTCCAATCCCGACGTATAGTCTTGCTGTGATACAGCTAACACGGTATCGCGACATGATAGGAAGTGTCGTGTGAAGATTAGCGAGTTCTAGCTGACTAGCCCACATTACTGCAAACTCATCTGCCGCCTGTCTGTCAAGTAAGATTTCGAGTAACCATGTGAGGTTATCAGCTATTAGGGATATCTGCTTCAGAACTACTTCTTTACTTTCGTTAGTATCAGTACTCGTGATCTCAGAATCTGTGGCTTGTCTGAATGTGGATAGCAACATGTCCAAACAGCTTCTGCATGATCTATAGATGATTTCATTGCACATGTCCATAGAACCTGATGAACAGCTAGGAAGATGGTTGCTTTCTTTTAGAAGCTTCAGCACGATGGATTTCATTTCACGCCGCCCTCTCTCTTCATTGCTCTTCAGGACCAATTCCAAGATTTCAGACAGGGTGTCTCTAGGAGGCTTTGAGATATCCAATGATACCCGTTTCAAGATTGGAGAGACTCCAATTCCCTCGCCCTGCAGGCGTAACACTGAAGTAACTACTTTATCTTCTTCCTCTTCCCCTACCCATGGGACAGCTTCCAAGTACTCCAAGCATGACTGGATACAGGAAGTGAATCCAAGTTGTTCTGCAATCTGCATTGCACTTTAATGTTAAAATGATGTATTTTTTAACAGCCAAAAGCCTAAAACAACTTCACAATATGCCACTTCCTTAACCTAGATACCAAGGCTAGCTATAAACTACTTACTTATAAAAAAAGAGAAATTATGGAAACTTATCAAAGAGCTTGTATCAAATGAACAATAAGCCCAAATTTTTATTACCATCACCATACACTTAGAAGATCAAGTAGTTTTCAGATATATCAAGACAATATCAAATTATCAAGTCAAGCAAAAGGAAGTTAGGAAACAGGTTTTCAGAAATACCTTGAGGATTCGAAGCACGCGAGAGACGCTTTGCTTGATCAACCGCTGCTTCAAGTCTTTGCAGTACATGAGTCCAACAGTTTCAACATATATCTCCACATCTTCACACTCATCAATCTCAAAGCAGGGAAAAACAAGCTGGTGACCCGACACTTTGTTCGAAAAGAACCCGCTATTCTCAATCAGAACACTCCTGTGGACACTCAACTTCACAGCAAACCCCTGCTTCCCTAAAATGATCAACTTCAAGTCACTCGTCCCAGGTTCCCCAAACTCAATCGACACCTTCCGTGTCACATTCTCAGTTTTCTGCCGTGGCGCTCTGTCAGCCGCCCCAGCTGAGGCACTGGCAGCATCAGAACTGCTATGATCATCTCTCAGCTCACCTGAAACATTATTAGACTTCAAAGCCGGGGTCGAAGTTGGTTGCTTTTTCTCAGTTATTGGCATTTGCTTCTTCTGAATTGCATTACTACTGGGAGCAGGGGAGAATGACTTAGGCTTGTTAAGGGGATTTTGGAACTTTGAGGTTTTCTGAAACCCTACAGGTGAAGGGCAGCACCAAAAGCCCTCTGGTGTCACAGCAATTGGGACAGTTTTTATCTTGGTCTGGTTCTGCTCTAACTTTGGAAGCCTAATTTCAGCCATAATAATCCTATCCCAAGACTTATTCAGCTATAATTATATATCAAACAAAAAATCTAATAGCCCTATTATCAGTATAGCTAAAACAAGAGAAAGCTTCAACAAGAACCAGACTTTATTATTGAATTACCAAAAGAAGAATCAAGAAACCCCAGAGAACAACACAGACTCACCAAGAAACTGAGCATCTTCAATCTGGGGTCCATTTTTATCCACTCAACTGAGATTTAGCATGATGACGTCAGCACAAGACAGGATGAGAAAACAATGACGAAATCGAAACATGGAGTGTTTATGTTTTTGTGATTTGCCCCAGAAGCTAATCCAAGGAGACAGGCATGCTGTTTCTTTTTGCATTGCTTTTGCTTTTGTGGGGGAATGGGAATCTCTCTTTATAATTAAAGAAGGAGAAAAAGAAGAAGATATTGTTGAAATATGGACAAAAACTTCTGTGTTTGAAAATAGTGAAATACAGCGGCAAGTGCCAAACTGCTTCGAGAAAAGATGGCCACGGGAAAGGAAAACGACGGTTCGGACCGGAGAATTTGGGGTCTGAATTTAGCTTTGATCCGTTTTCAGACAGTGATGGATGATGTGCACATTTTCAATTCCATGGTAATGCAAGTTTGTTTGTTGTGATTTTTTCTTCAACTTTTTATCTTCTCCTCTGACATTACTTCAGTTAGATCCAAATTTCCACACCTAACAATGCTGTTAATTAATTTGTTACCATCTGCATATGTTGAGCCTTTTGATCTCTAGCTCTATTTATCACTGCATGGTTATCTGATGACATCAGTGATAAAAAAAAATACTTCCATCTCCGTGCTACTGATAATGATGCAAGATGAACATCTACCAAAATCCATCTCATTATCCTCCGCAGTTAAATCGAAAAATAAAATGCATAACTAGTTTTGCTATAATATCATCGAAAGTTACCCCCTTCGCCTCCTTATTAGTCTATAATAGAGCTTGTTTACCACTTTATATATTTTCTTTTATGGTAAAGTTCAAGTCGATATCATTCACTCACTTATACTCTATCTGTTTCAGTCTAAATTGTCCACTTATTTTTTTAACACTATTCTCTATTAAAGTTTGACAACGTATTTGAATAGATATATGAGCAACAATATTATCGTCTGTGATATTGTTGAATTCGTCGTAGTAAATAGTTTCTAAATGTCAAACTTTTTATTTAGAGAAAAGTGTTTTTATAACCCTACCTAGTTGATATAAGTATCAATATAACATTTTGATAATTGAAAGGGCATATATAACCCTACCTAGTTGATGTAAGTGCCAATATAACCTTTTCCGACATCTGAAGGCCGGATTCGATGGAAAAATCAATTTTACCCTTTTACGGATGTGCTGATATAACCCTATAAGTTTTAAGAATGTGCTGATATAACCCTATCAGTGGTCCGGCGGCGGTCTCAAATTCATATTTTAACACTAAGGGTATTTTGGACATTTTACATATAGTCAACGCCGGAAAATGGAAGCCAATGCCGGGAATTGGGTTTGAGGGTTATATTGGCACTTACATTAACTAGTTAGGGTTATTTTTGCACTAAAAAATAATAGAGGGTTATACTGGTACTTATGTCAAGTAGGTAGGGTTATATTGGTATATATCTCTTTTATTTACAGGTATTATACGTATGTGAACATTTTAATGATTATATATGTTTCTTGAATAACTGTATAATGATTGTTGTGCAATTTATCTGGGAGTGAGGGAGAATTACTTTCCTTTACTATCTCAACTAATTTTTCTGTACGAATTCATTCCTTCTCAATATACATACGTTCTACATATGTGAAGAAGTAATATATTGCGATAAATGGTAAATGTGTGTTCAAGTTAAAGTGCATTTTTTGTTGTATCAATGGCAAAAGGAAAAGGTAAAAAAGTGTAGGACCAGTTGGACCATATATCAAAATCACATTGTGATTTGTACAGAAATTTAATTTATAGT
>JAULKJ010000013.1:2590533-2606326 GCA_032355405.1 Rubia balearica | reverse complement strand
GGTTATATTGGCACTTATGTCAAGTAGGTAGGGTTATATTGGTATATATCCCTTCCAAAAGTAAGGCCAAAGGTTATGATTGAATATTTATGATTATTTTAACATTTTCCATTTTACAAGATTATATTGACATTTTTAATCTAAAGTAAATGTTAGAAGTTATGTTAGCTAGACTCAGATTAAGTGTCGTGTCCAAGTAGGTCCAAGTAGGGATAGGATACGGTGATACTCGAATTTGTATTTTAATCGACACTCCGACTCATTCAATTGAGTGTCTTGACTAATTTTTTTTGACACATCTACCATACAAAATATCGTAAATATATTTCGACGCTCCCTGTATTTTATTACTTTATTGACTTTGTGTATATTGATGCGGGTATGGAAGCTAATGAAGTCTATCCATTTTAGACTATAGTGAAAGACTAGGACATTAATATTTTCTTTTAATGCATTGATTTATTTTCAGATTTTTGGTAGTTAAGTCAAACTAATGAATTTGAACGTATTTTGAGTCCATGTCCATTAGTTTGACTTAATTACCTAGATTCTAGAAATAGATCAATTAATTAAAAAGATAAACAAATAAGTTTTCACACCTTTCAAAGTCATTTGTCTCCCCCTTTTTCAGACACCCACGTCTGTTTTTTTTTATTCGTCGACCGATACACAACTCAGCCAAATTCGTGGCACGTGTCGTGTCGAATCGACATGCAATTCTCCACCTAATCTTAGGCGTCAGGGTAACATGAGTTAAAAGTTTAAAAATCCCTTAATTAATTTAGGGACAAAGAAATATTTTTAAAATGATTTTCAGGCCCTTAACTAGTATATAATGATGATATTAATCAATCATTTTATCCTATGCAAATATTTTAAAAGGGAGAATGCTTTTAAGGGGTGGCTTTCAGAAAATTTTAGGTGGAGATTTTGTATGTCGTTCAATTAAATTTTGACGAGTATCAAATTCAAGTTTTTTTAAAACAAAATTAAACCACCCAAGGGTGGGAGAAGATTTATTAAGGTCTCCAACCTTTAATAAATAAGAGAAGACGTTACATGTAGAGTGTTAGTTGTTTTACACGGCCCTGGGCAAACAAGATTGCCGCGAAAAAAAGAGATAGAAATTGATTAGGCTAATTTCTAATTTGTCGGCATAGAGAGATGCGATTCCAAAACTAACAATCTCCACCCCAGTGTTAATTGCTAGTATTGGCCAGGCATCTCTTTTATTAATTTGAACTACACAGAGAAGAACGTTGTAGTAGCCTCTTGAAATAGATGAGATTTGGAGAGTACTAACGTCAACAATTGAAACAAAAAGAAGCCATTGTTGCAGTCCCTTGAATGTCTGAAGAAAGACGATCAAAAGCGAGGTCTGTAGAGCCTTCTGATGTTGAGAAGTTAGCGCTTCTTCTTTTATCAGCGAAACATCTGTCATCCTTGAAATCATCAATTTGATGGACACGGTATTTTGTCCGCTGTTTTTGGACTTGATCTGCTGTTTGTAATTGTCACCTTCCTTGACCTGTAAAGGAAAACAAAGGAGAAGTAGATTCTGGACTAACATTGTTCTATTCGAATAGTAGGAAGTTCAATTTTGTCCAGGTTAATCAATCCCTTGATTCCTTGTGGAAGAGAGTGATAAGAATACACTAGATTGAAAATCCCATGTTTTGCATGCATTTTAGCTAAGTTATCATTAAAGGGAGAAAAACAAGGATGTATATAATTATATTTTTTAATCAACACTTGTTAAAATTTCATTGGAGCCCATCTCTCCACATACAAAATCCCTACATAATGTATAAATATATTTTCTCAAAAAAAGAAAAGAAAAAGTACAAGTGGTCTTACTTTATAATTTAGTGCATTTCTTTTTTGCATTTTAAATTATGGTCAAACAAATTTCAAAAAAAAACTACAGCCCCAACAACTTCTTAACCATCAAATTGGGCCATTGGCTTTAGGGGACCCTTTCCTGGATCGGACAATTTTACCAGGGAACTGTTTTTATTTTTGGTCTGGGTTTGAACTTTAAACGCATACTGATACAATGGATCGTATTTAATTATGACGATTTTACTTTTTAAATTCTATGAACTGGTATAGAAATAATCGTGGTGCTTTTATTACGGGTATTGTATTGTAGGATTATCATATTACAAAGAATTAATTATAACTTATCATTATTATTAGCTTGAGTTGTTAAATAATATTGATAAGATCTTGCACGTAGCATTTTAAAAAAATTCGATAATATTTTGTAATTTCAACTAAATACAACGTATTACTTGTTAGATTAAATATCACATTATAAAATATAATTTTATTGGATAGTTTATAAATTAATACGATCTTCCACAAACATACTCATCATTAGTTACCCGTGTTGATTTCATATGAATCTGCATGAGTGGAGTAAATTGATTTTTGTAATCTTAACTGATCAAAAAAATTCATATCATAAATATCTCTAATTTTGTACTCCCTATGTTTCATTGGATGTGGCACGATTTTTTTGAGTTGTTGTTGTGAATTTGACACAATTTCTTTTTTTTTGGTAAGATTCCCTCATTTTCATCCACTCATTCTATTTTTTTTCTAAATTCAATTTCATCCACTCATTTCATTCACCTAAATCTAGTCTGTCACATCCAATGAAACGGAGATAGTATGATTAGAAAAGATCAAAGTTAGTAATATGAAATGATAAATCTGATAAGATGATATGTAATAATATATTATAGTATTATTTATTAAATTTAACTAATTTTAAGTAGATGTAATATAATGACAGAATTATTAATGTAGTACCAATTTGAATAACTCAACTCCGTAGAAACTAAGGTGCACTAATCACGAATGTAGATCTAACATGTTGGAACCACCAAAACATAGATATTCTAACATACTTCACTTCACTTGTAATGCTGCTGTCCTGTCTCGATGCATTTGTTTAGGCTTCACATTAAGTGGCTCATGCTTTCAACTGAGATCTATTATCCACTGCTTTTTCCACTCACTTTCAAATGGCTCGAAATCACAGTCAATTAATCTGCACTTCCGATTCAGTATTTTCTCGTCACCTCATCTGCAGTACTAATCGGATAGACATAAAACATAAAGGGTGGGGTTTTGGGAGGGGAAGATGCGTTGTTGCAGGCATATATGATTGGCAACGACTTGCTTGTCAAAACATCCTTGGAAGGTTCGCTTTTTCTGTCCATTTATTTATGGGGATTCCAAGCCTTTTAGTTTTTCCCAACCTAAACGAGCTCCTTTTTGCAGTTGTCCCTTTTTCCCAACCCCCACACGCACTCACTCTGACCCTCACCACTAAAATAACCCCTTCACGCCACTAACCACCAAATCTCCCCCAACCCCACCGCGGATTTGTATTCACGTAATCGGTCAAGTGGTTAAGTGTCCGATCAATCACTCTAACAATTGCTTATTGAAATTCTGATAACTGCAATGTGAGAATTTCATCCACTGAAAGGGGCATGGTATGAGGCCCTTTTGCTCCAACCAAATCTTACAAACACCCTTATCGTTCATCCTCATAGTTATCAGAATTCCGATCCAGATCTTATGCCGTTACAATCCTGCAATTTTGGTCTTATTTATTTCGATTTTTTTGGTGTAAAATTTTGACTTTAAAATATTTGGGAGAATCTACAATTTACAATTCGATGCTCCTCCAAAAACATTGTTTTTCACACACTTTTCCAAAAAGTGATTGGGAAATGAAAAGTCTTGCTAAAAAACCAACGGATTTGCCTAAATGCTCAGGTATCTACCGGGACATGTACATCTGTAGCTGTAAGTGATGATGATATGATGAAGAAAAAAGGGGAATCGTCTCCACTGATCACATTTTGAGAATAGTGCATTTGATTCTGTCATTTGGATCATCTTTTTTTTACCTCAAAAGAACTCTAGCTTTACAAACTTTTACTGATCCTCTCAGCATCCTAATTCTTGAAGAAAGGATCAGTTGCACAAACAAGATTGGCACATTTACATAAGCAGAAGTTTTGAATTAAAAAATTAACCAACTGGTCCATGAGTCAGGCTGAATATATGCATAATGGAAACATAATCATTTTTGCATCTTTGTCAAAATGATGGTATCAACAATGCTCATCATACCCTTATCATGGATACGGTATCCACTATCCAGTCAATACAGAAGTGCAAGACTCTCTCCGTCCCAGATCAAACTGCACCATTTCTTTCTCCAAGTCAAACACCAGCTTTAAACGTGCCGTTATTATACGTAGTTAGAGATATTAACAATCAAGCACACTCCTTAAAGACTCAGAAAAAGTAACAGTACAGTTTGATCTGGAACAGTGGAGGATTACATTTCTCTTCATTCCATATGTTTTCATTTGTATTCAAATTTTCCTTTCATTTCTTGGAACAATGCATTCTGCTGCAAAATACGCATTATCATGGTTTTGTAGTTTGACAAATGGTAGCAAAAGGCATCTGTTCTAATCTTGGGTCATGAAAACATGCAACTCTGGAGATTAGTCTTGGATACCATTGAATCTTCGTCTGCATTATGCATAGAATATTGTCCATTATTTGTTTGTAATACGCAAATGACATGGGTTTTTCAGAAAGCATGTCTGTCACACTGTCAGAATTGATTAAATTATGGATTGATGCTTCACAGTTGAATCCACGCTTCTCAGAATCAATTTGGTAAGAAAACAGGTAATAAGATAAATTAGAAGTTCCATTGCTTATCTCATTCTCAGCTTCTGTCCGTCTAGCAGCCGAGGTGGACTCTTTATGCATTATTACAACGCGAAGAATAGCTTCTAAATTTAAGGGAACTCCTCAGAAACTCTTGAAGTTGGAGGGTATGTGTTGCAATTAGTTTTTTAGGTTACCATAATTTCATAAATCAGTTTTTGGCTTGCAATTATTAGCTTCTAAATTAATTTTTATGTGTTGCAATTATTTTTAGTGCCCACAGTATATGAATCAGAACCTTTGGCCTTATTTTTTACTGAAGTAAACTAATAAGAACGAGACTAAACTAAACTAAGTGAAAAGCCCCGAATGATAAAAACTTAAAATGAGAGTTTTGAAAAAAAATTAAGGACGAAATATACAGTAGAAGACTAGAAAGTCTTAACAAATTAAAGTTTTGTTGCGAGAACTATAAAATTTCTTTTTAGTCAAATTTGACCATATAATTAAATAAATTATAAGTAATTATTGTAATGTTGTATGAGATATTAGATTTGTCATAATATGTATACTCTCCGTCCCACATGTATTTGCACTCTTATTTTTGTATACTATTCTTTATCAAAGTTTAACGGCATATTTTAATAAATTTACAAACAACAATATTACCGTATATGATATTGTTCAATTCTTTTCAACAAATAGTTTCTAAATATCAACTTTTTATTTGTCGTTATTATGCATAGATAAATATATTAACGGCCAAACATGTTTCTTGAACAACGTAACAATATTTATGTGCAAATAGAGTTGGAACAGAGGGGTAGTTTTTAAATATCAACATCGCATACATAGTTATTATATGTAATTATTTTTTTACAGTGAAACGTGTTTATTTGAGATTGTAAAAAAGATTTTATGAAAGTACAAAGGAGACATATGAACTACTAATATAATTTTGGAAAAATTGCAAAAAATGACCCTATTAAATTGAGAAAGTGCAAATATAGCCCTATAAAATATGAAATTGCGAAACTAACCCTATATTTTTGCAAAATTGTGCAATTATGCCCATTTTGCTCAATTCCAGCGTTAACTCATAAGGGCAGCCATTGACCAAATATGAAAATACATAAATACCCCTAAGTTAAAAATGGAAAAATCTAAAGACCATTTTACCCCTCACTTCTTCTTCTTCTTCTTCAGCTACCCCCTAGGCTTCTTCTTCAACCTCAACTACCTAAACCTGCAGCACCGCCGCCAAACGCTGCCGCTAACCACCGTCGTGTCGAGCACCGCTCACCACAACATAGCCCTACCTATCTTCAAAGTGCCACTGCCACTACGCCAGGGCGCTACCGCCTCTCTGCACCCGTCCCCGCCCATCTCCAGCACCACCTCCCCAACCTCCAACACCACCATCACATCTCATCCTCCGCACACCACCGCTCAACACCACGCTCCACCTCTTCCTAGCCTAGCCTCCTCGCCACCGTCACCGCGCTCCAGCCTAGCCCTTAACCCTAGCCTCGCGCTCCACCTATCCCCTGGCCTAGCCTCGCAACCGTGTTGCATCTCAACCCTAGCCTATCCCCGCCACCACACTCTACCTCTCTCCCGCCGTGCTCCACTCGCCCTCAACCCTATCCCCGCCCTGATTCTCCACCCAGCCTTCCTCCTCATTTCCCACACCACCGCCGCTGAATTTGTGATTGGAATGCGTTGGAGGTGGAAGAGAAACGCAGGTAACGCGAGTGAGAAAGAAAAATGGAACGCAGGTAAGAAATGCGGATATGAAGAAGAGATTGGAATGCCAATTTGAAGAAGAGAAATGCCAATTGGAACGCAGATAAGAAAGAAAGAAGAGAAAAGTGGAAAAGGAAAGAAATAAGGATTTTTTATTTTTTTAACAGAAGGGTAAAATGGTCATTTCAATGATTTCCGGTCAATTTAGCCGTTGACAGTTTGGTTAACGAAATCTAGGGTCATTTTAATGATTTCCGGCCAATTTAGCCGTTGACATTTTGATTAACGAAATCAGATTAATTTTACACTTTCAAATTCTATAAGCTCATTTTACACTTTTAGCCAAAATATAAGGTTAAAAGCGTACTTTCCACTACAATTTTATAATACTCCGAAATGGTAAAACCTAGATTCCAGTTTTTGGCCTACTTCCTGCAATCTCAGCAGTAAAAATGAAGGTGTTTTTTGTTGTTTAAAGTCAGTAGGCAAAGATAGACGACAAAAACAGAAACCGCAGATAGGCATATCACATACAATACTTTTTTTCAAAAAATAAAATAAAATACAATCCTTTTTTTCTTTTCAAACAACAGTGGGATTCTTGGACAAACGTTAATTTGTTGGGCGCTGAAGGACAATTTAGGAGTAACTTTTCTTCATCAAATTCAAGCTGAAATTAGACAAAAGAAACCTCATTTGTAGTGTTAATTCATGCATCCAAGGTCTACTCTAATTAGCCGTTGTTGCCCTTCATTCCTTTTGAGATCACTCACAGTTCTCTACACCCCTAATAATTCGTTATGCTTGGACTTTTATGCTTGGAGCATGCTTTAAATTTGCTACCCAATTTGTATGGACATCTAATTAAACTCGGGCTCGCCATTTTCCAGCTTATTTTGGTTGAACTGAACTTAACTCAATCGAATATTGTCGTGTAATAAGAGTGTTTCAAGTCCACATTTCCAACCGATGATATGATGTTCGTTGAGGATGGAATATATGATATATCTATTCTGGGAGAACCTCAAAACAATGATAGGCAAAGTCAATGGCTCAAACTAAACTACTTATTTCCCTAGCCATTTAATGACACCCTCTCTGCATTTAATGTTCAATGATTTTTTTTCTTTATCCAATTGACAGCCAAATTACAAGAAGGAAAAAGAAATGGAACAGGATCCTTGAATTTCCCTATGCAAACTTTTCTTTTGTGCCCTCCTTTTAAAGACTCTTGTGTTGGCATCAAAATTGGAAGCAACCTATTGTAACCTTCTCCATTGGGAGAGACTTCTTGTTTCTTTAGTTTTTAGAACAACAAAATCCCACGAAAAGAGAAGAAAAGCAAAGGCTGAAAAAGCTACTGGCTACAAAACCTAGCATAAACCCTTTTTCTTTTTCGATGAAAATTTCACACAAGTAGTATTAAATCTCCAAGAAATGTTTCCAAATTGCAAAATGTGAATAGAGTTCACCCACTCCCACTTCCCATTGAGTTGTTCATCAGCGCAGTTGATTTTGCTTGTTCTTTTCTTCCTCCTCTGGTGTGGGACCATGCTGTAGTGTAAAATGAATAACTTTGATATTTTAAACCAACAATTCTGAGTAGGCAAATACCACCAAAATCAGAAAGACTTCTTCATTCAGTAGCATCACTGTCATTTGCTTGAAAAGAGACTGTTTTGCTGGTTTTTCAGTTGGGCAGAATTTTGCTAAATGGTCAATGCTCAATAGGGCCACATTTTGTTTGTTTAGTACATCTGGGCAGCTTCCGCCTGCAGATCACGCTGCCTGAAGAGGAGCCAGTTGTAGGATTTCAATGGAACAAGACAAAGTGAAGTTCTTTTGAGGTCCCATTTGGTTTCTTGGTTTTATTCATTGTGTAAAAATCCAATCTTGGTGATTTTCTTCAGAGAGCCCATCGTGGTAAGCATTCTTGCTTTGCTGCTTTACATCAAATTTCTTCCTTTTTGCAAACTAAAGGTATTGATAAACTGGACAGATGGGTTCTGAGGGGAATTTTGCTGGAAAATTGAAGGGATTGAGCATGGCAGCATGTACACATCAACGCTCCAAGAGGTGGTTTTTTTTTTTTTTGTTTATATGTTAAGTGTTATTTGGAGAGTTGGGTTTGTGCATTTCTGGTTTGTGCTTAGTCATTAGATTGTCTCAAGTGTGATTAATCTTGGCCACATTGCATTAAAATGACTCTGTTGAGAGATTAGTGTTCCCAGAATTTCTGAGGAGATTGGGTTTCTAGACTTCAGGTTTTTGGTGTATTCTCTTGTAACAATTGACTTAGTCTTTTGGTTCTTTTCTGCAATGGCAGCTTCCCAGATAAGAGTGGAATGGAAGAAGAAAAGTTAAATCCCTCTCTGGGAGCCTCTGGCAGGACAGAATTAGTATGTACAGTTTCTTATATGCTACTGTTTTCACCATATTAAGATATCTCGAAGAGAAATTTCGTTTGAAGAATGAATGAAGACTGGAGTGTTACCTGAGTGGTTCTGTTTTGAGTTGCGTTTCTGATCAGGTGTTATCATATTGCCAACAGGATGATGTGAATTTAAATTACTCTGGCAGGATCAGGGAGAAACATACATCTACTGCTGATGTCCAAAATTCTTTGAGGCATGAGGTAAATGAAGTTGGATTTTCCTTTCCTCGAGTCATTAAGATGTGTTTAGTTTGTTCACTAATTACTCTGAGCCCTGAAGATAATGCAGCTGGAGAAAAGGTTGCAGAACCAAGTAGCTGTTCGTTGCACTCTGGAGAAAGCTTTGGGTTATAAACCTTCCCCTTATAATATAACAACAGATGATGTGTTAATTCCTAAGGTATAAAATTCTATTACCTTAATTCGACATTGAATCAAATTTGTAGCATGCATTCTTGAAAATGAGTGGATTGATGTTTTTTGAAGGTTTATGCGTGTTCCGCTCTTTGCTCATTTGACTTTTAGTTTTGTGTTTGGCTATTTGTAGTTTAATTTATTTATTTTTAAATATCATTCCTTAAATTTTTTCAGCCAACCACAGAATTCATCGAAGAAATTTCGGTGTTAGAGGTGAAAGTTGGCCATTTGGAACAATATCTTCTCACGCTCTACCGGAAAACTTTTGATCAGCATGTAATTTCTATATCTCCATCAGCAAGCGAGGAGAAAACAAAGTCATCCTTGACTACTCCAAGGCGAAGGCGCTTGGAGTTTTCAAGGTCAGATGTCTCATCAGAGAAGGTTAACCTCTCAGGTCAAAATAGTCAGTTTGTTAACACTTCTGGGAAGGAAAATAGTAGCGCAGGAGAGGAGCAACTATTAGATTCCAGTATTCTTCGTTGCCACTCATCACTAGATCAATGCTCAGCTCCATCAAACAAAACTTCTCCCCCTGAAGAGTTATTTGGAAAAGCTGTCCGAGCCTATTAGTCTCATCCTTTCTCAATGATAGAGGTATTTTATCATCTTCAGCACTATCGTAAATTTATCTCTGCTTCTATGAATTTATACAGTAACTGACTTGTTATGATATTGTTGCAGTATGCACAAAATACTTCTTCAAATGTAATCAGTCTGGAAGAACATCTTGGTACCCATATATGTGATCATATTACAGACACACCAAACAAAATCTTCGAGGATATGATTAACTGTTTACAGAAAATATATTGCACGCTTGCTAATCTACCTACTACGAACCTTGGTCTTTCATCTCCCACTTCATCCTTGTCATCCACAAGTGCATTTTCTCCAAAGGATTAGTGTGAGATATGGAGCCCGGGATTTAGAAACGAATCATCATCTTTTGATGTTCAATTGGATAACCCTTTTCACGTGGAAGGTCTGAAGGAGTTTAGCGGTCCTTACAGCACGATGGTTGAAGTTCAGTGTCTATATAGAGAGAGGGAGAAATTGGGCTACACTGGGCACCTTTTAGAAAATTTTAGGTGAGGTGACCAGTACTGTCGTATTAAATGAGAATTACATTCTTCTGTGTTTCTGCAGTTCTCGTAATCCATATTCCATTTTTGTAATGCGGGTCCCTTATTTCAAAAGTAGAAGACATAGGCCCAGAAAGATGACGCACGAGGATAAATTAGCATTTTGGATCAACATACGTAATTCATTAGTGATGCATGTAAGTTATGCCCCTCTGCCAAATTATCAACTGAAGGTGTTTAGTTTGTTATGCCATGAAAATTAAAATCTTCATTTTCTTGCAGGAATTTTTGGCATATGGGATCCCACAAAATAACATGAAACACGTTTTTCTTCTTCTCAAAGTAAGAACTTGGTCGGTTTTATGAACATATGCTTTGATACATCCCTTCTCTTACCCCAAGCATTTGATGCAGGGCTGCTTACAATATTGGAGGTCATGTAGTAAAAGCGGATGTCATACAAAATAATATATTGGGGGTGTCGATTGTTGCATCCTGGATAGGTAATGTCATCCATGTTATGACTATATGATGAATATTTAATCTGTTTATTTTAGATGGTAAGATGATTTTAAGGAGTATTTTAGCCGACGAGGTTGAAGCATTTACCGAGTTTGTTTCCCATGCCAGTTGGAATAAAGGAAAAGGATAAGTGAACCAAATTGTTCCGAAGATATTTCTTCAACCTCTGCTTCTTGTTTGTAAATGCATTAGTAAAACCAAGTCCTCACAAATGATTCTGAAAGCTTTAATCATCTTAAGAGCAAGGTTAATGCGATGTATTCAAATTGAAATGTTCAGAGAGTTGGATATGGTGGCAATGGCTTGTCTGGTAAGAGGATCTTATTTCCCTTTTGTGTCACTTGAATGTTTTGAAATATATGTGTGTGTATTGTTGGGTTCACAAACTATGATTTTCTGTTTTTAATTACTCATTTTAATTGTTTGCAACTTGAACCTCCTAGAACTTTTGTAAGCCATTTGTAGAAAAATGGATTTTATAGTCTGTTAAACGGTTTGTAATGTGACATGAATGGTTGCCTTTCAGAATTATGCATTCTTGGTATTCCTCTAATGAATGAACAAATACCACAAATGCATTTGCGGTATATGAAAACTCATTTTAAGGATGTATATGAATTGTAATTTTAACTTTTCTTCGAAATTTTAGTTTATTTATTTTGATTTGGAATTTCATTTGTCTGAATTGCAGCTGTTGAGATGACTTACTGGTGATAATACAAAATGGTTATGCGAAGGTACTTTTTGTTTTAATTGCTTGCCTTCAGTAGGTAGTATCACATTCCATAATGTTTGGCATTGCTTTTGGATCCCAGATTGATTTTGATCCTCAATTTATGTATAGTTTGTGAATTAATTAGCTTGAGTATTAATGCTTAAATCGCCTTGCATTATTTTAAGCAAACAATTTCGTGTGTGTGTGTCAAGGCTTTAATTCCTGTAATCAATTTCATAATATGTGAATTTGCTATTGGAGAGATGTCTCGTGGGTTAGAACTGAGATTTCAAGTTTATTTTATTGGAGGGCAGGGAGGGGATATTTATGAACTCCGTTCAGTTAATCTGTTTATTTAAACTTTTGTTTAGTACGGTTTGTTCTGAAGTTAACAGTGAAAAACAAGGTTAAAATAAATCCCGACTCAAGTGTCATGCCGTAATCGACCATACATAACCGTTTGGTGTGGATGAAACTAGATATGGTTACGAGCTTACCAAGCTAACCGAATTGTGGAATTATTTAGAAGTTAATTAGTTTCTCGGGTAGCTGGCTCCTAACTTCTTTGGGACTGAGCCACTACTGGTTCACAGAAACAAAGATAAAAGGAACTCTTTTCTTCTATTTGAGTTTTTCCTCTCCATTCTAAGCAACACATCGCAGTGTAGAAGTTTCTTTGATTTTGATATGTTGAAGAAGTGTGTCTTCATCCTTATCCCTATCTGTCATTCGTTAGTTTATAGTTTGTACTTAAGAATGATACTTGCTTGACATAGTGATGAATTGTGGTAATTGTTGATGACGAAGGTTTCAAGTTCTAGAAGAAAAATAGTAGCTTAATAGTTCATAATTTGTGATGGAAATGAAACTGAAACTGATCTCTCTGGCTTGCTGCTGCTTAATTATGACTTGGCAATGACCTCTGCAAATCTTAAGCTCTAAATCATCCTTAAGTGTACCGGTGTGTGTTTATAGTACTCACCAATGAATTTTTTCCTTATGCTTAGATAGTACATTTGCTCCTACTTAAATAGGTTATGGCAATGCTTATGCTGCTCATGAAGACACTAACCAACTATCTATCAAGCTAGGAATAAGCGAGTTACATAATCCATGCAACCCTTTCTTTCCACAATTGTTTATGATGCAGATAAATGTATGAGACTCAATCACTTTTCTCTGAACTTAATGGTGCCATTATTTTTTTGTCCTTGGACATGTTTTCAATTTTGCACCACTATATTTAAGGCTAAAAAGGAACCCAAATTGTAAGAATGAAAAATATAAAGCAGCAAGGATAGCATATGTTATGATTTGCAGTTGTGCTTGGGTGAACCATCTCTTGTCATTTTTCAAGTGAGCAAGTGATTTCAACTAATAGCTATGTGATTTCCTGGTGCAACTATTCCCTGTGTAATTTACTTTCTCTTCAGGTTCCTGGCCAATTCCTTGTTTCTGGTCAGAACAACCCTGATGGCATGGTCTTTGAATATTTGCAGCAACCAAGATGCCTGTAAGTCACACAAACTGCTAATCCTCTTTCGAATATTTCTTTGATTTTTCCATGCTCCAAGTCAAATCGCGGTATGTTTTCTCTATATGAGAGAGCAGTAGTAAGAACTCTAGAGCAGTAGTAAGAACTATTAGGTTGTAGTGTAAAAGATGATGGATTTTGTAAGAGTAGATATTGATGATTTAGTGTTTAGTTTACATTTTTAGAGTAGATATTGAAGATTTAGTGTATCAGTTTTCAAATTTTTTACACTTAGTACTCATTATTGTTCCACTGCATCATTAGTGATACATTAGATTTTCTGCTTACTGTGTTTTGTCCTCCATGCAGATTAAAAGAAATGCACAATTAGATGTTTCTAAGTTCACAAGTACCAATAGTTATGAGCAGTGTATCTCCGCTTTCTCATAGC
Source organism: Rubia balearica (assembly GCA_032355405.1). Lineage (NCBI taxonomy): Eukaryota > Viridiplantae > Streptophyta > Magnoliopsida > Gentianales > Rubiaceae > Rubia > Rubia balearica. Next base: position 2,592,772 of record JAULKJ010000013.1, on the reverse strand, counting down.
TCCATATGCTACAATGTCAACATATTTATAAACATACATCTCGTTCATCCATGCTTTTCAAAATATTCATCAAACGACACCGCGCATCGCGCGGTGTTCATCCTGCTAGTCTCTTAAATGTGTCATTCGAATTGGTTGTAAGATTAAGACACTTTCTATTATTAAAGTAGACACTTTTTATTTTAAATGTGTCATTCTTTAATCTCTTAATATTTTTATCAGACAAAAGTATTATAACTATCCATACTATTAGAACCGTTAATTGTACAGTTGCAAGAGTTAGCAATTGTATGTTCCATCCCTAGGACCTCCCTTGAAGCCTTTGTGAACCAAATTTTCCGAAATTGTTGCCGCATGCTTCCGATTTCTTCCATTATAACTGCTACTCCAGCGGTGGGGGTTCATTCCATCACTACAAAAAAAATAAAAATTCACTGGCTACTCAATTTTAGTTACACTTAAGAAAAATGTAGGGAAATTAAAATCACTCTCAAGTGTAGTAAAATTTTATTACACTTCTTATATCATTTGCTACATGCTAACATGGGACAATACTTCATTGCATTTTTCAGATGTAGTAAAATGGTACATAACAAGTGTAAACGAAGCTTGATATATCTTCTATGCTACATTGAGATATGTAATAACAAATTTACAATCATAAATGTGCAATAAAATCGAATGCATTCTTGAGTGTACATTAATTTCATTAAACTAATTATATAATGATAGCGTCTCGTGTTAGATCACCTAAAGGTTAGATTAATCTTGTAAACCTAATTTTATATTTTTCAGATTGAATTATAATTATTTATATGATGAGATTTATTTTTAAAATATTTTCATAATTTATATATCTTATCGCAAGAAATAAAAATAATAATTAAATCACTTTATTAATCATACCAATTATAAAAAAAAGACTTTGTATTATATAATCTGTTATAATTAAATATGACCCAGTATAAAAATTAACTACGACATTTATAAGTGGCTTGAATTATCACATTTCATGCTATTTTAATATACTTCAAATAATGTCAAAGTATTTAATTGAATAATAATTTATATATACCAATTATCATCATTTCACACACAAATTAATTAACGCAAGTCGTGTTTACATAGTTTAAACTTTAGACAGGATCTGTTATATAATTATTAAAAGTTTTAATTGAAATGGAATTTTTTTAAATATGCTAATATATTTGGACATTTATCGTGAAATTATTAAAAATTATATAATTATTTAAAATATCCAGAACTTTCCATTTTGTTTCTACGTCTTCTCGGTGCTCTGCAGAAACCAGTGGAGAAACAGCCGAGCAAAACAGCCACCGATCGGATTTTTACTGGATTTCGCTTCCGCTGACCAGTCCTTCTCCTCTGTCCGGTAGTGATTCAATTTCTCGCAGTGTTGATCGGCATTTCACCGGACACGATCTACAATTCGCCGGAATCATCGTTGTTCCCGAGATGGCAATAATCGAAGGCTCTGCCTGCTGCAGTAGCCACTGAATTATCTTGCTATCGCGATGATTTAGGTCTTGTGCCCTAGCTCCCTCGCCAACTGGAATTTGTGGGTTTAGTTCAAGCTTTTCAGCGCCGCAGCTCGAGGCGGTGATGATTTTGATTGGGGGGAGGAACATTGATCGTCGGACAATTCTGTTGTGACCTTGCGCCGACGGTGACCTCTTCTCCGACCAGCAAAGAGGTATGTGTGTGTGTTGTGTGTGTTTGCTCTGTATGTGCTATGAGTGTGCGTTATTTTTGCTTCATGTGCTCTGTGTACGGGTTATTTGTGCTCTGTCTGATTGTGTGATGTTTGTGATGATTCCTGTAATGAATGATTTGTATGGTGTTATGTTTATGATGATTCGTGTAATGCTCAACTGGATCTGTGTGCACCAGTCAACTGGATCTTTGTGTAATGCTCCATTAGTATTCTACTTCCTCGTATAAATAATGCACTATAAAGAAATACACCAAAATAGCCAAAGGCCTAGCTTTGGTAAGATAGTTTTATGTGTGAACATCAAAACAAAATCTGGTGAAAATCAATGATGGTAAATGTATATCAATCATTCCTTTATGGGAAGTTATTAAGAAACAATAATCTCCATTTGGGATGTAATTTTTATAAAGTAAAATCTCTATTTTGGATACTCCCTCTGTCCCAGTTCAACCTGCACACTTTTTGGTCAACTTTCTCAGACCATGTTTGACCATAAATTTTAAT
>JAULKJ010000013.1:2471950-2492510 GCA_032355405.1 Rubia balearica | reverse complement strand
TAAATAAAAAGTAAACATCAGACGAACCTATTAGTCTCACTAATTATAAAATGTGCTGATTTATAGTTAGTCGGTCTAAAACAAGACATTGTCATATTTAAATAAATAAATAATATGTAACATATTTCTATCAAAAGTACTCTGTCATTGTATAAAAAAATCCGAACATTTTGTTATTTCAGATTATGCGTTTCTTTAGATTTTCTTCAATGATATATATATAAATATAATACAATGAGATATTTATGGTTTTAAATATATTTGTAGAAGTTGTATATTTTAAAAAGCTATGATTGATTATATACATTAAAGAATTAAAATTAGTAACATATTATATTATTAATATGTTAACAAATTATGATTGATTATATATAGTAAAGCATTCTATATTGATTTTTTTCTCAAAATTAAAATTTATTAGAAACACTTTCATAAACAAAAAAATTACTCCATCTATTATTTTACATGTTTAACATAGTAATTTTAAATATTTTCTAGGTAAATTAAATTGCGTGGAGAGAATCGATTACAGAGAGGAAAAAAAGAATAAAAATGATTCACTTATTGTCATGAAATAGAATTTGATAATATCAAAAAGATAAATTAAAATGAAAAATATATCAAATTTAAAATAAGTATTGTAAAAAATAAGTACTATGAAAGAATGTGCATTCTCATAAATAGGGTAATATAATTAATCAACAATTGAAATTATTGAAGTATTTAAAAAGTATTGAAAATCATGGGGGAAGAGGCCTGCATTGGAAATAGTGGATTAACTTTTATAAAAAAATTTACATTTTGTATTAATTTTTTAATCTGACGTGGAAATTTGTGTGAGTGACACGTGGCAAAAATCATGTGTGAAGGACATGTGGCCAAAAATGACCTCCTTTAGTATATACTACAAATAAATAATATTAAAAGAGCCTGTCTTTTAAAAGACGGTATTTCTATAAATCATGTAAAGACCAAAGTTTTAAGTACAAATTAGAAGAAATGAACATAAAATTTTCAGGTTGCACGGGTTATAAACTTTATAACTACTACACATTACATAATAAATTTTTAATATTGCAACTAAACTCTTTTATCTTTTATTATTCTAAATAAAACTCGTCTTACCATAAGTTTTTGAAAATTAGGTCTTTCTTAAGACTTTGGAAAGATTTTGGAAATGAGGTCTTTCTTAAAACTTTGTCATATTAAAAAGATAAATAAAAATGGAAAATGTATCAAATTTAAAAATAAGTATTGTAAAAAATAAGTATTATGAAAGAATGTGCATCCTCATAAATAGGGTAATATAAAATGTCTAAAATACCCTTAGTGTTAGAATATGAATTTGAGTTGACAAATTTACCCTCATAGTTCGCCGGACCGCCGTCGGACCACTGTTGCACCCCTGCTGTAACATGTAGGGTTATATCAGCACATTATGAAAACTGATATGGTTATATCAGCACATTCCTAACAGGTAACATGTAGGGTTATATCAGAACATTCGTAAAAATTGTAAGGTTATATCAATAAATACTACTCCCTCCGTCCCACTCTAAATTGCTTATTTACTTTTTGAGAGTCAAACTTTACAAACTTTGACCCTATAAATAATAAATATATCATGTGAGATATTATTATATTCGTCTTAACATCTATTTTTTAAATATTAATTTTTTACGCGACATCATTATATGTAATTAGAGATGTTTACGGTCAAACATACTCATTGAAAACCGTGAAAAAGTAAATGAGCAATTTAAAGTGGGACGGGGGAGTATAACATATGAACTCATGCCTATTGGGTTTTTTTATTTATTAACAATTTGACACTTGTATTATGAACCCCGATACAATTTTTCTTTGGAGTAATTGCATGTGTTATTCCCAATTTTTGCCAATGCGGCAATGTAATTATGAGATTTTCAAAAGGGTTTATATAACTCTTGAACGACATTGAGTTGAATAACATAAATACTTTGATCATGGATTTAAATTTTTCAGCAGAGATGCAATGAAAATGACATAAATACGTTTGGCAATTTCGTTGATTATTCCCGGATGAAAAATATTACTTCTTGTTTTTTGAAAAATTCCCATATAATATATGATAACGAATAAGTTTTTAATTTTTTGAAAGTGCTTGTATAAGTCCGACTGGCATAAAAGTTTATAACTTAACCCCCTCCCCCTCTTATTATTTTTCGATAAAAAAATCATACCACAAAAAAAGTCTTGTTTGTCTGGAAATTCTAACCTATTGATTCCAAACACCACCAACATTGGCATCATACCATGTTGCTCACCCGTCAATCAACTCAGTAACACCCCTGTATCGTCTCATCGCACCACCATTATCATTAGTTTCAACACCCCCATTGTACTCTTTTCTCGCCCCACCACCCCTCTTTCCCCACCGGTCTCCTTTCTCTCTATGTCTCCATTAAATATTTCAAACAGTTCCCAATAAACACCACACGTTTGGGGTCTTCATTTTCTCCGCCTTCCTTTACCCGCACCACCCCAAATCATCATCATTTTAGAATTTGCATCTAATGATTTCATCCACTACCATCATTGCAAACACGGTACTTTGCTGGTTTTCCATGCCGCGTGAGGAATCGAGAATATCAATGGTCCAAATAAACATAGCAAGCGTAAATTAGGTTGAATTCCTCATCGGTTCCTTCGCTTTTGAATCTGTCTTACTGGATAGCTCCTCTTGAAACAATAGTCGGCAGTGTAAAGACGGCGTTGACTCCCTGGAGGAAGATGATGTGGATGGCGGAGATTTTGATGGCTTATAGTTAAAGTGATTATTCGCATTTCGTTAGCCGATTCTGGACCTGCTCCTCTCCTACTTTAATCAATTTATATCCCATGGTTTGTTGATCTATATCTCTCTAATTTTTATCTAGGTTCAATAATATGAAATTGGTGGTTGGTGAGTGCTCCGAGAAGATATCCAGAAGAGAAATGACGATGAATATTATATTGATTTTTAAAAATTTGAGGATTTCTTGGTTATTTTAACATTGGGTGACGTTAACTAACATTGATTGCGAGGTTAGACTTACTTGGAGGCATTTCATCATTTTCATAAAACTCTAAATTGTATTATCACATATGGAGAAATTAGAGTTATGTGAGCATTCATTATAAAAAAAAAGGGGTTAAATGAGCATTTTTTTTGTTTCTCCAAACTAAATTTGAAATTATTTGGAAGCTTTCAAAAAGGCATGGATGTTATAGGGTATTATTATATCACACCATGTACTACCACACGCTAATATGTATATAAACACGTATAATATTTAATTAAATTTTAAATTGAAAATTGAAAATTCTAAAATTGTTCTTCTACACTTGTCGCCGGCCGCCGCCGCCTCTAACAGATACTGTCAAAAAAATTATGCAAAACCACTCCTTCCCGCCACTCTTTCTTCATCATCACCACCCCACTGCTACCGTTCGAAAACCCAGCCCTCCCCTATTGAAGCTCAGTAGTGCCAGCATCAACCCTTCTTCCTTGTTTTTCCAGCGAGAAGTACCCAACATCTCCCATATTGCGAACCAGATCTCCTAGTCATTGACCATCACCTGAAACCCAGATTTTCCGTCAAGGTTCTCGCCGATGTTGCGAGTGAACCACAAGCCCGTCGTCGTCAAGAGCCACGTAGCGAGAACCACGGCTAACGAACTGACGATTGGAAATGAGAGCCACCCCGGCGAGAACCACGACAGACGATTGGAAACGAGAGCCACCCCGACGAGAACCACATCTGACAATTGAAACAAGAACTGCGATGGGGACGCGACTGGGCGGGAATACGAGAGCCACAACGCTGGTGGGGAAACGAGAACCACTGCGTTGGAGGGCAGACGAAATTCGAGGCGGGGTGGGGGCGACGAGAACGGGGACGGTGCGACGCTGGATGGAGAGCCACTGTGCCTGTTCTAAAACATCGGAGAAAATGCACGAGATCGACGCTGGAGACATGGAAACCGAAGGGTCGTCAATGCTGGCGGACCCCAATGGTGAAGACCTGCGAACACGACCATCGGAAAACACCACTGTCGGCGAACTCCACCGGAGTATTAAATTAGGTTTAAAATTTATTTTTGATATTTATTAATCATTCAATTTTTGATATTTTTTAAACTAAATTCAAAATATATTTAGTGTTTCAATAGTACAAATATTGAACGTCGTTTAGTAAAATACAATGCGTGATATAACATTTCAATTATTATTATTATTATTAAAATTTCACATTTCACTGGGAGTATATTCTAAGGAAACACTTTTCATAACTGTGATAGTACACTGTGAGAGTGTGAGGGGTTTCGAACTTGTGATAAACACTAAAACCCTGAACCCTGTTGGACACCGTCCACTCCCACCAACACCCGTCGCGGCACCGCCATGCGCCACCTCCTGACATCCCTGCGCCACCACCATTTCAACTGGCGCAACAATTTCCATCTCATCAAGCAGGCGAACTACAAGCCCCCGAAACCCCAACCAGCCCCGGGCCCACCACTGCCCCCGAGACCCCCCAAGAGGCCGACGAAGGTCACCCTTCACGGCGAGACATGGGAGGACCCCTACGGCTGGATGTCGCAGCTAGACGACAAGGTAGCGATGCGCCACATGGACGTGTACATGGAGCAAGAAGAGAAGTACACCGAGGCGGTTCTGTCCGAAACACAGCGAATTCAGTCCAAACTCCTGTCCGAAATGGCCTCCCGCTTCTCCTTCGAACTCTCCACGCCTCCACTCCGTTGGGGGCCCTGGTGATTTTCCATCATTTCGTGCTTCATTTAATCATTACCAGTAGTATTTTGCCATCTGGGATTATTGAATTACAATCTTTAGTTACGTATATCTGTAGATTATGAAAAGTCTGTATCAAATTTGGACGGAGGGAGTAGAAAAGTATTGTTCTCGATGTCATTTCTCTATGTAGAGTCTGTTCGGTTTATGAATGGCGGGTTCTTTTAGTGCAGGATGTATTACAGACGTGTAGAAGAAGGGAAGCAGTATCCGGTACTATGTAGAAGATTAGCTAGCTTACATGAAGAGTTCATATCTCATAAATCGCCATCTGCCGGTTTTGATTACACATCTGGCAAGAGAATTGAGGAGAAATTGCTTGACTATAACGAGGAAGCTGAAAGATTTGGGGGTACTATCCTGCTTTTGATGGTATATTTACTTTTGTTAGTGTCCCCGTTTCTCTGACTAAGTGATTTGCTTATAGGTTATGCATTTGAGGAATTGTCTGAAGTTTCCCCTGATCATCGGTATCTTGCATATACGATGTATGATAAAGACAATGATCACTTTAAATTATGCGTAAGGGACTTGAATTTTGGCTCCCTCTGTAGCAAGCCTCAGGCAGAACGCGTTTCGAATGTGGCTTGGGCTAAGGATGGACAAGCTTTGCTATATGTTGTAACTAATCAAGATAAGAGGCCTTATAGGTTGGTAGCTCAGAGTTCTTTCAGAGAGTGTTCTACTGGTATTTAGAGATGCTGACACGAAATCGTTCTTCATTTGTGTCTTGTGTATAGGATATATTGTAGCATGATTGGAACAAGCGAAGAGGATGTATTGCTTCTAGAGGAACCTCATGAAAACATTCACCTGAATATAAGACACACCAAGGATTTCCAGTTCGTGACTGTAAATACATTTTCTGCCTCATTTTCAAAGGTACTGTTCAACATTTCTCTTTGATTTTACTTGGATGAGTTTCTGTATACATGACATTATTTTAGGTTTTTCTAATAAATGCAGCTGATCCCCTATCTGGAATGACTTTAGCCTGGGAGTGCGAGGCCAAAGCCCACTGCATAATTGAGCACCATCAAGGGTACCTTTACCTTTTCACCAATGCAGACAAAAGGAGTCAGCCAGTTGATAACCACTATCTTCTCCGTAGTGTCGTTAACCCTTCACCTGGTCCAAGAAAATGGGAGGTGAGAGGATCTCTAGAAATGGTTGTTTAATTTCTCCCTTCTCCGTTGTTTTCATGTGTTTTTAAAGCATTACCAGTAGTATCATACGAGTATATTGCTTTTTTAAAATCTGTTTGATTTGTGAAGGAACATATTTTCCGCTGCCCGTGGTTCGCTGCTTCGTTTTAGTTTCTAGTGCTTGTCACTGTGTAATTAATGGCATTTATCACTTAATGTTGTGCAGACAGTTTTTGCTGATGATCAAGGGTTGATTGTTGAGGATGTTGATTTCTGTAACTCGCATGTTGTGCTCATCTTAAGGGCTGGTACAAAATATCAGCTCTGTTCTGTTTCCCTACCTTTGCCTAGAGCCAAGGTAATAAAACCTCCTCTGGAATCTACTGTTGCTCTGGGCTAAGACTTCTGAATCCCTTTTTTTTCCCTGGCTTTATTTCTTAATATGATTTTCCATTGAAATAAGCTTAGAAATTGATCTTGTTTTCTAGCCAGTACTATATTGAACTTGATTTCAAGTTTGATTGGTATTACTGAATTCATTGTACATTCTATTGCATCTTTTCTCCCCCACCTCCAATCCCCTCCCTGCTTTCCTTTCTGTTTTGCACTTGAATTATCTTCGTTCTATGGCTTGTAAATAGTGAGTGAGATCTTATCATTGCTCTGTCTGTGATCTCTCAAGTTCAATCAAATCTATTTATTATTAGTCAGCTAAACTATTCATGCAAAAGTATATTTAGTCAGCTTCTAAATTTGTTGTCTCTGTAACAGGGGCCATTTTATCTCAATGATCTCAGTCCACGGTTCTTGTCGCTCCCGACTCATGTTTCACAAATATCACCAGGACCAAATTATGATTACTTGTCCTCAGTCATGCGCTTTACAATATCCTCGCCAGTGGTATGTAATTACTAAATTTCCCATACCTTTTTTTTTTGCTTAAAGCTGGATACGTCAATATTTGTTAGAATTGTTTTAGTAGTTTGCTGTTTATTTGTTCTGTGCTTGCAGGGATAAGTGATGTATCAATACTTAAACTGCTTATTTTGGAACTTTAGATGTTGTACTTATACTTTGTAAAATGGTTTTATCATTTCTTCTTACAGATGCCTGATGCTGTAGTTGATTATAATTTGTCCAATGGTAAATGGAACATAGTACAACAGCAAAACATGCTTCATGAAAGAACAAAACTTCTATATGGTTCAGCGTCGTCTGGCAGCATGGTCGAGAATTCACCTTTATTGGGTGGTACATCTCCTGATCAAGTCAATGCTGAAAATAACCCATGGAATGAACTTTCTGAATATTATGCCTGTGAATATCATGGTGTCCCATCACATGATGAGGTTGTGGTACCTTTGACTGTAGTCTACTCTCGCCATTGTAAAAAACAGTCGCAGCGGCCTGGGCTGCTTCATGGTCATGGAGCTTATGGAGAGATACTTGATAAAAGGTGGCGGAGTGAGTTAAAAAGCCTTCTTGATCGTGGTTGGGTGATTGCATATGCTGATGTTAGGTACCTGATGATTTATATTTTGAAGTGTTGTCATATCTTCTGGAGATTGTCATAGCCTAATGTAGCTGGTATTTGTGATGGTCATAATGTACAGAGGGGGTGGAGGCTGTGGCAGGAAATGGCATCATGATGGCCAACGCTTGAAAAAGATGAATTCAGTTGAAGACTATATCAAGTGTGCGAAATTTTTAGTTGAGAAAAAAATTGTAGAAGAAAACAAGCTTTGTGGTTGGGGATATAGTGCTGGAGGATTATTGGTTGCTGCTGCGATGAATTCTTTTCCTGATTTGTTTCGTGCTGCAGTTTTGAAGGTGGAACTATAGATCTTAATTTACCTTCAATTATATTTATGACGACTTCTTTTAGTTGATGCACTATATCACTTCCTTTGAAAAGAAACTTGTTAAATTGTTCTTGTGGTTCTTGATTAGGTTCCATTTCTGGATCCAACTCATACCCTTGTATCGCCCGTACTACCACTTACTGCTGTTGACTATGAAGAGTTTGGGTACCCCGGCGATATGGAAGAATTTGACGCTATACGTGAATACTCTCCATATGACAATATTCAGAAAGGTGTTCTCTACCCATCTGTTTTGGTGACCACCTCATTCAGTACAAGGTAATCCCTGGTTGTTCCCACTCTCCATCATATCCTACTGACATTTTTAGTAATTGACCTATCTGGGATAAAGGAGAGTTATGTGTAGTTGAGGGAAATTTTACTAAACCTGAGCTTGTGAGAAGTTGATGAGGACTGGTCATTTGCTTGTTCTCTGACAAAGTTGTATATTGTTTAGATCAACTTAATTTCCTTGGTCATGTTAGATGAAGCAGAATCAAACCTCTTCAAGGGCATGCATGAAATGTTAGCAACTTGGCAAGGTGTCGTGTTAAGGTTGTATCTTAGATAACCGACTAACATGGTTATTCTTTGGCTCGTCTAGGTTTGGAGTCTGGGAAGCAGCAAAATGGGTTGCGCGGGTGCGTGAATACTCCGTTTATGATCCTAATCGTCCAGTACTGCTCAATTTGACGACAGATACAGTTGAAGAAAATCGATATCTGCATTGCAAGGAGTCTGCGCTAGAAGCTGCATTTCTACTAAAGATGGTGGATGTTGAAGGGTGACTTTTAACACGCATGCATTTAGGAGATGGTCACCAAAAGTTTGTGAATAATCAATCATTTACTCTTCTCTGTTGTATCAAATTGCAAGTTTGGCTATGAATCACCATCACCAACTACTCTGTTTTGTGGTAGCTAATCAAGAGAACCTTTCAACCAGTAATCAAAGTAAAACTTTTCAAACACACTAAAAATTTACAATACTTTAGAGCCAACTTTTGGGCAAGTACACAAAATGCGTCTGAAAAATGACCAAAAAGGAGGATTAGTCAATTTGATGGTAATAATCTTGTCCCTCCTGTGCAACAAATCCTTTTAGAAAGGACCTAGTCAACCTATCTTGGATATCCAAAGCCTAAATATTCTCAATTGATATTAAACAATAGCTACCCAACAAGAAAAGGAAAAAAAGTGATGGAAAACAATACTATATAATAGTCCATCAGTTCAAGAATTCACACTCTAGAGTATTCAATGGCAAACAAGGCTGGGTGGGTGTGGCCCAAAGCCAGTAATAATTGCTCATCCAAAGCGAAAAAAGATATACAGATGGCCTTAAAACCATAGGATCCCATCATTCCAGAAGCTCTTCTTTCTGTGTTGTCTTCTTCTGAATTCCAACTCGGGTCTTCAAGAAGCAATAAGCTTTTTTAAAGAAAAAACAGCTATTTTTGTAGTTTAAAGAGTGTTCAATCATTTCATTCAATCATAATCGTGATTCATACAAATGTGGGGTGAGACATCTACACGGCTTAGATAGAGTGAGTGGAGCCCTCACTTGAACTTCACATCAACATGGTATACTGGAGTCTGTTCCGCAAAAACATTACACATTGAATACTTTAAGAATATAATGACACAACATATTTTTAACGATCCTATGCAAGTGTACACTATACCTTCTTGAAACCAAACCTCAAACCAACTCCCTTGCAGAGTTAGCCACCAGCATCTGACAATTGCATTTAGCTGGGTGAAGGTTCTAAGTTCAAACTAAAGCTTACAAATTGTAATGAGAATGGGATATATCAGTTCCGACCAGTTCCCGGAGTATTACACAAGCACTTGCAACATGAAACATATAAAGCACTCAATTTGCTCTACAAAATGCATATAACTTGAAGCATTCAAATCCAAAGCAAAACCAGCACAACTGGTAAATAGTTAAGGAACTTGCAGCAGAGCCGAGCAAGAAAAAAAATCCCGATAATTTACAACAGAGAGAGCAAATGTATGCTAGCACTTTCGTATATGCTTTTGGTCATAAATAACTAGCTTAGATGATCTAAAAAATCCAACTCTACAAGAAACTCAACATTGAAGATGTAATCGAGAACAAAAACCATGAATTAATGAACAAATCCACCCCGCTTGCAGAGGGCAAAGAATCCAGCATATATAAACCTTTCCTTGCACCTCAAGTACTTAATCTTACAAGAAGACTTACAAGAAGAAGAAGATAAAGCCAACTTCTTTTCGGGCATCAAATTTCTCACTCTCACATCTTATAATTGTACTTCTGCATCTTCCAAAACAGCAGGGAGGCCACCATCTTTGATGAATGTGGGATCGAGAAACTTGGCCACAAAAGCCCATAACTTATAAACATCATCGAAATTAGTCAAAAAACTAAGAGAAGCAGTCACAACCTCAACTCTGATGAATCCACTCCTGCCGTTCTCCATTGGCTTGCAAAGGGTCGTATCCTCCAGGTTGAAGTTCGCGCGCTGCTTCGGGCTATCTAGTATTCGGATATGACTCAGAATACCGACTCCAAGCGAAATGTTGTGTGATTCAGCCAGCTTTTGGACAACCTCTGGATTTATCAGACCCCTACTTCTATCCTTCACGTTGAATGCAACAGCTGCGCCTCTCTCGTACTTTATTTTTGGCCCGTAAATGTGAACGAGTGGTACAGAACCACCTCCATTCTGACCAGGTAATCTCAACTGAAGCAATGAGGTTACCAGCCAATTGATCAAGAATCGTAACCGCGAGGTGGTCTTGTTCAGCCCCAGCATGTTTATGTGATCAAGATGCCTGCATACTATCTCCGGCTCTCTTCTATCCGATTCTTGGCCATCTACGAAGTCTTCCTCACTTGCGTATTCATCATCATCCAAGCTTACTGGTAAATCTCCTGGCTCCAAAGTATGGCTGAGCCTTGATTTATGAGTGTCTTCCATGGTGAAGGATACTCTTCTTCCCCTGCTCCCTGATTGCTCAATCTCTTCAATACCGAAGAATCTACCACCCGTGTATCTGTTTCCCTCTCTCCTTTCCAGTAATCTGAATTCTCCTTCAGTCTCCCTCCTTATAGCACTCTCTTTTGGGTCTGAACACAATGCAGCAGCGGAACCATTGCCAAGGATCCTTGAATCGATAGAAGAATTCAATGTCTGAACTGGTTTGTGGATGTCGGATTCTTCTTCAATTTCCTCGACATGATGAATGTTTGAAGCTTTTCTACTTCCTCTCAAAGCAGGACTTCTTTCACTCGACTGCTCCACGTGGTCCAACTCCTGTGATACAGATCGAACAGCGGCATCAAAAGACAGCATTTGATCCTCATTGTGCCCGGGGGTGGCCTCCGCATCATAGAATGGGCTGTTTGAAGTCTTTCCAGGTCTTGGTGAGAGCCTCTTAGCATTCTTCCTCCCAGAAAACCAAAATGGTGGGGCAGGAGATGATGCTGCCTTTTGTTTACTTACGGGTCCAGCACCATCAGACCCAATGGGGCTCTGCCCCAGATCAATCCAGAGAGAGTTATCAGAGGATTCATCTTCACTAAAGACTGGACTTTTCATCACCTCCCCAACAGAAATACTCTCCGTTTCTTCAAATATGGTGCTCGTGCCATCCCTGTCAGAACTGTTATCATGTTCCATCTCAGTCTCGAACACATCCCTAACCTGAGCCGAAGTGTATGCACCTGAAAAGGCAGGCAACTGAGATCCTCGACGACTTTCAGTATTTGAATCACCATTTTCACCAACTTCTTCATCCTCAGCCAATCCAGGGAAACCATCTATGGAGTCGCTCAAGTACAGAGGGAAAACTGGTGTGAGCTTCACTATGCCCGATCCAGTATGTCCAGCCTGATTCTGGAGGCTTCCCATCACAGATTTCTTGATCAGAAGACATCCAAATCCAGTCGGATCATATCCAAAAACCCTGTAGAAGGACGTAATGATGAAATCAGGCCGAAAGAGAGACAGGCCGAGGGAATCCATATCCTTTGGACCTAAAGCTCCAGCATCAAGCAACACGTGCCAGTTGTTCTGCTGGGCTAAAGCCATCCATTGGTACGAGTACTTAGCACCAGTCACTCGAGATTGGACGGGGAAAACAAAAAGGCCAACAGCAGAATCCTTCTTCCTCCTCTTCTTACTAGATATCTGCTTTCTGAGATCAGCTGAGCAAAGCTTAAGGGTGGGCCATTTAAACCAAGCACTGTTGACCTTAGCCCCTTTCTCTCTAGCACTCTGAGCCATCCAACTTACAGACTGGCTCTCGTGATCGAACATCGTCAACAACCTCTTATTCGTATGAAAAGGGTAGGACTCAGCCAGCAGTTTAAATGCAGACCCTCTACTAACAGTGAAAACAAGACCATACTCATTCTCAGGAATGTTCAAGTAATCCATGATCCTAGCCTTAATGTCATACTCCAAAGTCCCTTTCTCAGCACCCCCATACAAAGCATGATTGCTCAAATTAGCAGTAATCTCAGAGAGGCTAAAAGTAGAAGACTCCCAATAATGCACAGACTGAAGAAATGAAAACAGCCCGAATCCACAATAATCCAAACATACCTTAGGAACAGGACCCATCAGGTGCGAATACTCATCTGATCTCAGCTCATCAATCCTCTCCGAAGACTGGTACTTGGGGTACATGGTCAGGAACTTCTCAAAAGCTTCCTCAATGTCAAGAATCGAGTCATCGGTCTCGAAAGTCCGCTCAGCAGCAAGAGCGGTGGCTCTCAGGAACTCCTTCTGAGCATTGAGCCGAGCAAGCGAGCGTGACCGGCCCAAGCTGTCATCCTGATTAGCAGCCTCAGCCTCCATGTCCTGGGACTTGATGAGGGACCCATCTTCAGAAGCCTCCTCAAGTGCTTCCCTGAGCTTGTGCTCCTGCAGTTTTCGAAGAATGGAGGGGTTCCTCTTGATCTCCTCAGTAGAGTGGCTGGACCCATTTTTTCTCCTGCTCTTCTTATCCAAGATCAGAGCAGCACAGTGGGATATAGGCTTCCATAGTGATAGATGCATCAAAGCTTCCTCCTTTAAGGTACTAGATAATCAATGGTGGGGAGAAAGGGCAGTAAAAACAGCAGTAAAACTCAGAAGATAAAGAACAAATTTAGCCCATCAAAAATCCCCAAAACCCAGAAAAAAGAGATGAAATTCAAAACCCAGACTCAGGAAAAGCGAAAGGGATCAAGAATCCAAACCCTTTGCTTTCTAAAATCAAATCCCGTATCTCAAGAAGCTTGCTTTACCGCATAATTCAAACAGGTCGGAAAGAGAATGAGGGGGGAAATGAAAAGGCATTAGATCAAGAAACCCTAGATTGGATTTGTCCTCTCCTCAAAATCCCAGAAATAAAAAAGGGAAAGGATAAATGCCACACGCAGAATCAAGGTCACATAAAGAAGGAAAATATCGGGGCTCCCTTTATACAAATGGCGAGGAAAAGATAAAGGAATAAAAGGACAGAAATTTGAACACCAACAGAAACCAGAGATTCAAAGATTCAATCTTTTTCACAAAATTAAGCTGGAAGAAACCCAAAACCTCAAAAAATCCAGATCCCAGAAAAAATGGCAAAGAAGATATTGTACCCCAGCTAAATGTGAGCACCAAAATGCCTCTTCTGCAGGCTCTCTCTCTCTATTTCTTGCTTTTCTTGAAGCCAATTAAAAGCAAACCACACAGAGCAGATGCATAATAACTCCAGTCTATGAATCCAAAGAAACACAAGGAGCAATTGATTCTCTCTCTCTCTGTTTTTGGTGTTGTTTTGTTACAGGAAGAATTGACATTGACTTTCACACCACCCTCCAAGTGCTGTTCACTAAACACGATGAATTTCGCTTTCTTTATTACACCAACTAATTACGAGATCAAACGTAAATCAAATAAACAAGGTTGTTTTTGGTGGGGCCTCTTCATCTTAACATGAGGTACTCTCTGTCCCAGCTTAAATTACAACGAATTAAAAATTCAGTCAAACTAACAAAACTTTGATTACATATTTAAATAGATATATAATAATATTATTGTTGTAAATGATATCGTTGGATTCATCATAACAAGTATTTTTTAAAAAGTGACTTTTTATTTACCTATATAATAGGTTGTTAAATATATTAATGGTCAAACATGTGTGCTGGAAACCGTGAAAAAGATCTCTTGCAATT
Organism: Rubia balearica; assembly: GCA_032355405.1. Taxonomy (NCBI): domain Eukaryota; kingdom Viridiplantae; phylum Streptophyta; class Magnoliopsida; order Gentianales; family Rubiaceae; genus Rubia; species Rubia balearica. The sequence goes on along the minus strand of JAULKJ010000013.1, from coordinate 2,478,459 downwards.
TGAGTTGGGACGGAGGAGTATCAAAGTCAAACGCCAATCAGCAGCTGGCTTGGCTTGGCTTGGCTCGTAAAAGCTGCTACTGTTTGTTGTCCACTTACTCACCCGATGTTCAACCACTGTATTGCACTCCACTCTTTGGTTATTTTCGTGGAATAATTGTTTTTGTCAATGAAAGGGATGAAAAGGATGAGAAAATTCTATGAAGATCTCCCAAATTCAATGTTCTAATAAATTTGTTTACTTTAGGAAACTATGTATGTAATGTAATGATGGTGGCCATTATCTAATTTGCCATTTTTTGGATTAAGGTATTAATGTCAATATTGATGAACCACTTGGGCATTTTATTTTATTTTATTTTTAGTAATTTGTCAAACACTTAATTTTTTAGTAATTTGTTCAGTATTGCCAGGGGTGGAAATATAGACTCGTAACTCGCAGGTCAAGCAGGTTATCTAATTTTAAACTCGTATGGGCATGTGTAAAATGGGTAATGAGTTAAATGGGTAGTTGAAAAATATAGGTTGAACGGGTTGAGTTTGTGGGTTGATCGTGGGTTTACCATATGTGTTAAAACATGCGGGTTTACCCATATGTGTTGGCATATAAACCATATGGATCAATATATGGGTTGAAACCTGCAGGTTTACCCACATGGGTTGATATATAAACCATATGGATCAATATATAGGTTGACAACTGCAAATTTTACTCATATGGGTTAATACATAAATCTATATGGGTTTATATATGGGTTGAAACCCGCTAGTTTATCCATTTTTGACCCGCAAGTTGAATGACTTTCAACTAGAGGATTTCAATTCGACCCGTTTTAACCCGACCCATTTTTTACCCATCATAAAATGGGTCATACCTATAATTTTTAATTACTCATTTTACCCAATTCGTATTTGACCTGTCTGCTCATTTGTCACCCAAATATTCCCAAGTAGTGCTAAGAAAGTTGAACTTTGGCGAACTTTAGGGAAAATAAAGGAGGAAAGGTCATCTTCTTTCCAAATTCACTTTAACTTTAGTTCAGTTTACTGGAATTCATCTTAGTGAAATATTATTTTATTATTACTATATCTAAATTACTTGATTTTTGTTAAGTTAATTCAAGCGGAAAAAAACATACGCACAATCCAAAAAACTTCAACAATAGTAGTAATTCTTAATTAAAAAAATGTTAGTAGCATGAGCTATAATGACAATTAAAAGTTGATCATTCATGTAAATTAAGAAATAAAGTGTAGTCAATTAGAATTTGACAATTTTGACAATGTGTTTTCTATTGTAGAAGCACTTAACATGTCAAGTTGGTTGAGAAATTTGATGCCTCGAAAATGAGAAAATGTTAAGTGAAATTCATAGTTTGGTAGTCAAATTTTTTAAATTGTTCTGAAAATGTATCCATTTTTTTATTAATGTCCCGAAAAGATTTTTTTACTTAAATTTGAGTCTCATTGTGGCACAATTTTGATCCAAATTGATACCCATTTTTTGCTGAGAGGTACCATTTTGAGATATAAATTAAAAAGTGGGTACTTTTAAAGTAAAATTTTAAAATTTGGGTACCAAACTGTAAATTTTGATTAAAAGTGGGTATCGTTTTGGACAATCTCTCCCTCGAAAATTGCTCCATAACATTTATGTGCTTCCATATATTATATTCATGAGAAAAACTCATATGACACCGCCTCACCGTCTCAAAGTAATAAGGAAGCTTTTAAAAATTACATAATACACCTCATGTCATTTCTCATCTTTAAATAATTATATTTAGACCCTCCGTCTCACCGTAAGAATGAGTGAGACCGTCTCACTCAAGTCTTTGTATATATTCATTATCTTAAATAAACTAATTTTATATATCTTCATACAAAAAATATATACATAATATGCATACACTTTATTGTTCACTTTTAGAGTCCGTCTCTTGAAAGACGGTTTTCCATAACTTATAGAAAGACCAAGGTTTAAATTAAAAATTAGAAAAAACTAAGATAAAAATTTTGGGTTGCATTAATCTGATCATAAACTTATAACTACTGCACGTTACATAATAAATTTTTAATATTGCAACTAAAACGTTTTACCTTTCTATAATTCTAATTCAAACCCGTCTTTCCAAAAAAATTGCCTCACTTTTATGATATTAATTAAAAGTCGAACATAATATTACCTCGCTGGATTAGCACCAAAACATTATAAACATATAGGATTAGAAATGGTAAATCAGTAGTATAATGGTGTTTGTTGCAGGGTCAAAATGTCATTTTCTTTCGCAAATGTATCATTGACAATTCATATGTGTCCGAATATGGAGAATAACAGAGAGGTGACTTGGGGGAAAATGGACATGTCACCTATAATTAGTTAACGTGTCGTGTTTTATTGCAAATATCTTGCATCCTCAGAAAACAACTCCTAGGACCACAAGATTAAACCAAAGCTAATAACTGTGTTCTTTTTCCTTCTTTTGAGGATCTAATAACTGTGAATACGGGCAGGACTTCCATTTATTGCTTCTTTGGATACTCCTGCCCATAGATTACATCTGCATTTCAATTGATTATGACTGTTGTGGGAAGGTATTATTAGTGCTTAACTTTAGCAAAGTTGCATTAATTTTTCACATTCCATGGCTTTTGTTTCTGCATTGCTTTATTCACGTTGTTTCTTGTAATTGCAAATCATTTGATTGACCACGCAACCAATTCTTTTTTTAAACATTATTTAATAATTAGAGCCTTGCCTTTGTGCCTGCATTAAAACAGTGTATTTAATGAAGACACGAGGAAGAACCAGTCTTAACCATGTTCTTTGCCTTCCTCTCGTACTTGAGCTATTGTATATATCAATCCAAGAAGTCCGAAGTTTGAATTTGTTCCGTTCTTTAATGTCGGGATCTTATGTGGTATTCTTTTGATTGGAATCAGAATTGATAGAGTCTTATCGTGGATAGTGGATTGTACTAAATTTCATTAGACTCAATTTTATTATACTTTCGTGTAATATTAATTTTTCAAGATCAAAAGCGTAGAATCAATTTTCCTACTTTTGATGGTAGAATAGTACAACCCCATATCCCACACTATCTCGAAAACATTACAATATCCATTTGGTCAAAACTCACTAAAATTTCTAATCAAAAAGCTCCATTGCCATAAAAGTAGGAACATTATTATAACATGTCGTTAGACTTCCCGTAGCATATATTTTTTAAATATTAATTTTTTATAATATATAGTAGTTGTTTATAATTAAAAAATGCAAATAGTTTTAAAAAATAATCTAATGTAAAAGGTGTAAAATTTCATGCTTTGCACAATTGCACATACCCGCCTTGTTGACCATGAAGTCATCCAAATCATATCCTTTCATTCCATTTGTAAGTTTGGATCATGTGAAAACTGAACATTTGAGTCAACTGTGATAACCCGTTGAACTTTTTTCTATAGGCTGTGGTACAATGGCATTAAAAAATGTCACGAAAATGTTGTTTCATGCAGTTTTTCTTCTCCTTGAGATGTCAGTATTTTGTTTTCTACTGTGTCGCTTAAATTAAAATACTACCTATTTCTTGTTGCAGTCTACTACGTATAAAATTCATGATGTGGACAACATAGCAAATGAGAAAATGGTACGATAACGATACATCACATTATCCCTTTTGCCGTGTTTTTAGTTAGTACATAAATTTCTATGCAATTATAAATTGTACTTCCCCCTCTCATTTCAACATGCAATTTAACTATTCATTTTATCAACACTTTTTAACTTTGATCCTAAAATTGAATTAATATATAAGTGTACATACTACTGTTTAATGCATTGTTAGATTCGTCATATCAAATTTTCACAAGTTTTAATCATTCGTAATGAATATTAAGGATCAAACATTTTTCAAGTCAACTGTCAAATGTCAAACTGTGCAGGTTGAATCGGGAGTATAGCAAGTTGCCAGCAGTGCAAATACAAAATATGAAAGATGTGGCAAGTAGAAATGAAGATTAAAGAAACTAGTGGAATTTGTGTTTATGATGTTTTTCAGACAATTTTAGTGGTACCAAGTTGAGATAGATTCATTAAATTATGCGACAAGCATCCATCTCCTCCATTTGTCAATTTGCCTAGATACAAGAGAGTCCCGCCACCAGATCTCAAATACCCAACCTTTTTTTTTCATTTGCAATACAAGATTAAAATGATGTTTTTAAAAAAAAATTAAAATGAATTTATAAACATTAACTTTTGTGGGAAAAGGGTATGTAATACGGTATTGATTCTCTACTTTAAATCGTTCAATCACTTCATCCGAACTTGTCAGATTGAGTTCACATTATCATGAGCAAGTCTCCCAATTCAAATTGATCAAAATTATTAAACTTGACATTTCTTCTTTGCAACTATGTGTTTGTTAAAAAGATACGCCAATGACACATAATTTTATGCTACACTTTCTTGGTCAACAATAAAATAATCAATACAGTTCCACTATTAAAATTTCCGTTCATTTCATTTAACCCTAAGTTTAGTACTTCATCGTCTTAACAATGACACACCTTTTAAATTTACTCTATTTTCTATAAATGTTACTCCCTCCGTCTCATTTCAAATTTCACCTTTTGACTTTTAACAATTGACGTGAAAAATGTTTAATCCTTAATATATTTCATTAAGGATAACTAAATTTTGTGAAAATGTGATATTTTGAAAATACATGTTATCATGAATCTAACAATGTAGTATCACACAAAAGTATTTATACTTATATACCATTCAATTTTAGGTTCAAAGTTTAAAAAAATTAATTAAATAAATAGTTAAATTGCAGATTGAAATGAGAGAGGAGTAGAACACTTCATTGACCAAAAAAAAGTTTTAGATTAATCTTTTCATTCTCGTACTCAATTCTTTCTCACAATTGCTTGAATTCAAACTTATTTTCTTCTTCAAATTGATTTGATAACTTGTTCTCCGGTTCTAAAAGAATGGGGCAGTTAATCTCCGGTTCCGTGTTCAGATGGTAACTTCGGGATCAATATTAATGTGGCTACACTATGACTACATTGTGGCAATCACTTTTCTTTGGTGTATCCTTCTCATTGTCACATACATTTGCTTAATATTGTAACATTGATTAGCGCCTTTGTGTATCGCTCTTTTAGTCATTGAACTTTTAGATTATAATTGTAATATTTAGCTAGTGTTTTAGTGGAAATGAATTTATTCCATATCATATACCATAATCACACAATGTGCAAATAAGAACTTAATAGAAAAGGGATGAAAAATCTAGGATTTTTTTAAGGATGATTGGTTTGAACAAGATCTTTGTCACTGAAATGAACCAAAAGCAAATTGGGCACTATAAATTAAAGATTAGACAACAAAACTACAGTATCTCTTTGGATTCCTTCTCCTACCATGGATGACTGAAGACCCCAAATTGTTGTGTGGAGGGAGATAAAGAAAGGCCTTCTCCATCTCATCACTGCCATTTTTGACCTTCTATTATTCTTTCCCTTTTCACTGTTCATACCATCAACTATTGACTTTAAGCTAGTCAATTAATATAATTAGTTAAAGATGCAAATATTTAGTTGGTGCATGATATAATTAATTAAAGATGCAAACATTGTTGTATGGAGTACTTGTTTTGGGAGCATATCATTCACTTTTAATCACTATATTTAAGAGATATCAAATGAGTGAGAATAAAATAAACAAATTAAAATAGAATTAAAGGGGAAATTACAATAATTGAAAGTACAAGAGAAAACAGGAAAAAAACATGTTTTTTACAACATAAAGATTTATTATTAATTAATATCCACTTCACAGATGAATAGTTTCGTTTAAATACTTCGTCTCTTAAAATGGTTTTTCCATAAATTATGGAAAAACTAAGGTTTAAATTGCAAATTATAAGAAATGAAGATAAAATTTTTGGGTTGCATTAGTCGGATCATAAACTTATAACTATCGCATGTTGAATAATAAAATTTTAATATTTCAACTAAAACTTTTTATTTTTTTTATTATTCTAACTAAACCCCGTCTATTGATACAGTTTTTTTGAAGACTTTGCCTAGTTAAAATGCCATAGCATGTCTCCATTTAAAATAACGGCATCTTTGTTTCCGGAGGAGGTGGAATTTTCAACCTTTGAATGTCATCCATTCAAATAATATTTCAAATACTCCCCCCTTTCCATTTGTGTGTATTAATTTTATATACTTCCTTCATCCCATTCACATCATTTATTTAACTTTTAAAAGTCAACTCAACTAATGTTTAACTATAAATATTTTCATTTTTATGTATTAGAATTTTTAAAAAAGAACAATTAAAAATATATAATAATGAATCCAACAATATATAACATAATAATAGTTTTATTCCAAACACCATATAATAGAAATTGTCTGCTTGGTACTGTCAACTGAGAATATTAAAATTATTTTGACTAATCTGGACCCAAATTGCCTAAAAATAACATA
>JAULKJ010000013.1:2442814-2452827 GCA_032355405.1 Rubia balearica | reverse complement strand
GTTATATTGGTATATATCCCAAAAAGAAAAGTATTACTCCAATATGGATAGGGTTAAAAGAAAGATAACGATGAAGTTGCCCGGGCAAAGAGCATCCATTTTGTAGCGAACCGCGGTCCAAACAAGGCCTGTCTTCGAGCCGACTGAGCACTGTGTACCTCCCTCCTTTAAAACGAATTCTGCAAAAAGCTGCTAACTGTTGGCACCTAAGCCCCCAGTACACACAAAACTGTTTCTTCTGCAATCACTTACACAAGAATCTCTCCCCCTCTCTCACACACTATTTACACCTTAAATACCACCACCCTTTTGCCCTTTCTTCCCAAACCACTCCATTCACAATTTCTCAGTCAACAATAGCTACAGACACAATGCCTTCCGAGAGCGGTGACCGGAGATTGACCAAGGCGATGAGCCACATCGGAGCGCCGGCGGCGGAGCCGGAGCAGCTGAAGTGCCCGCGCTGCGAGTCCGAGAACACCAAGTTCTGCTACTACAACAACTACAACTTTTCCCAGCCTCGCCATTTCTGCAAGGGGTGCCGCCGCTACTGGACTCACGGCGGAACCCTCCGTGACATCCCCGTCGGCGGTGGCAGCCGCAAGAATGCCAAGCGCTCCCGTTCCATGGCCTCCTCATCCTCACCCTCTTCCGGCTACGAGTACCGCCACGTGAGCTCCTCTGCTCCGCTTTCCACGCTTCCCGGCGGGAGCCTCCCGATCATGTCCGGCGACGGAAAGCATGGAGGCAGCGTCTGCGGGGGCTTCACTTCCCTGTTGGGTGGTCACGGGCCCTCGTTCTTCAACCTTGGTGGTTTCGGGCTCGGGCTGCAGCCAAGGCCTGATGACATAGGATTCGGGCTTGGGAGATCTGCCTGGCCTTTCATCGGAGGATTCGCCTTCGCGGACGGTGGTGCTTCCGGCGGTGGGCAGAGCATGGTTCCGAACGCGTGGCAGCTGCAGAGCGGGGATGGTGGACTTCTTGGTGGTGATTGTTTTGCTCTGTCCGATAACGTTGCTCTTGCCAGAACAGGCCATGCTTTGAACTGAAATGGGGTTGTGTTCTTGATTAGCAGTTTACTTTTGATGAGCATTGTCTGAGTAGATAAGGAACTTTGGAGGTAATCTTGATTAGCATGGTTTACTAGGCTGTTTAGTTCTTCTTGATCGTCTTGAATGCCGGGGAAATCATGTAATAGTGTTAGCAGTGGTTTAGGGAGAATGTGAAAAATATCTGAATCCTTAATTAGTTGAGTATGATCTTGTGTTCTATGTTTGGGGATCTTTATGGCTGTTTTTCTTCCTCGTGAAATTATTCTTCGGAAACTTGATATTTCGCCATTGAACATATTGAGCTTGTTTTCTGGGAATGCGCCCCTTTTACTGAAACCAATATATTAGTTGCTTGGGTCAGAAAACATGGTTAAGATTGCCATGCAAGAAAATTAATTGCCAACATTAGTGATGGGTTTAGGATTTTATTTGTAGGAAGTTAAAATGGAATTACATTGGAAATTAAGATTGACAACCGCAGAAGATGGGTTTAAGAATTCTGGGGCTCATTTTAAAATATATAATTTATCTATAATGACACTATAAAGATATTACTTTGATTGACCATTGGTAGTTTTGTAAATATGGTGATCTTCAATGCCATTTCAAATGGTGATCAAATCCTCTCTCATACTTCCTTCTTCCCCCATCTTCTTGCTGCGTGATTATTCCGAAATTAAAGGCGTAACTTTCGTCTGAAATTAAGATTTTTTGTCTTATTTTTTCCCCACTTGATCTATGTTTATATTACTACTTTCAGAACCCTGTACGATTCTCTCTTTCTCTCCTTGCCTCTGCCGCCGCTTCTGCTATACAACCCGAATCTGCTTCTCAATCGCCTGTTCGACGCCTCATATTGCTCCGCCACGCCCAAAGTAGTTGGGATACTCGCTCCATTCGAGATACCTCATTTATGAATTGAGTGTTGATTAGATTGGATTGATACGTGAACTGAGAATTGTGTAATACTTAGATCATGATCGGCCACTGAGCAATACTGGGATAAAAGATGCTGTAAAGGTGTCTTGGAAGTTGGATTCCTTGGCCTGGATTTAGGGGTGTTCAACTGGTCGGTTTGAAGAAATAATTCATGTCCATATTGAACTTGAATTATTTATACTCCCTCCGATTTTTTATATTGACACCCTTTCTTTTTTGGATGTTTTTTATTGGCACTTTCCATTTTAAGTAAATACTAGATTGTTTTCATCCACGCAATTTACTTCTTACTCTTTCTATACAATCTCCTACAGTCATTTTACTTTTTTTTTTAAAAAGTGTTCACTTTCCTTGGTACCAATATTAGGCGACCAGAGGGAGTATTTAAGACAATACATATTTTATTTAGTGGGGAGAAAATTAGAAAGTTAGACCCCATTTAGGACCCATTTCGAACCCATTAGATTTGAGTAGGAGTCTAAAATTTTCAAACCCTACGGGTTCGGGTCAAGTTTGGGTTTAGCTAAATTTTTTAGGGTCGGGTTTGGGTCTTATTGGACCCGACCTAGATCCGACCCATAGTCATCCCTATGTTTAGCTCTTTTGATCTTCAACTTATCCGCCAAATGCAATGCTTCCTCATAACCAAAAGCCCCAGCTAGCACCGAGTTATTTACACCCAAAATTCAGTGCAAAACAACTCGAACGAATTCACTTTGCTCGTCTTATGCTACAACCCAATTATGTTCTTGCTTCTTTGATTCATGCATAAAACATGGTTACTTTCACCACCAGTGGTTTGTGTACGTATCGGGGAAGCAAGGACAGAGAGTTCTGTTTGAACCACTCGTTCGCCACTTCAAAGTTCCTCAAAATGGCTACAATTGTCGCTAGTGCATTTGTCCTTCTCTAGATTTTCAACCATCGTTTTGAACTATAACTCACCTTTGGACGTCTACGTTCTTGAATGGCTGAATTCAGCTTTGATATGCTCCAAACTTGCTACGCATAAGAACACTCAAAGAAAAGGTGCTCCGTGGAATTGCAATCATTTTCAAGACAAAACAGGTATGCTCGTGAAAATTATATAAATCGGTACAATTATAATTTTACACTAATATTTTTATACAATGCCATCAAACCAATACTTTTATTTATGAATATTTGAATTATTACTAGAATTTTAGTCGAGTATTGCAATTCTGCAATTCAATTTCTCCATTTGTAGAGGGGAAAACCAAGTTGGAGAGTATGTATATCTCACAATTAGTTTGGATCGGTTCATTAAACCTACTATTTTATTTTTGTAATATTATGTGATTCAACTACATTTAGATAAGAAAGTAATGGTTGAATCATTCCATAATAAATAAACATGCAATTCAACACTATGAATATTCTGTATAGTGTATACACACACTTCAACTCTCCAAGTTTATATAAAATGGTACTCAAGTCTATCTATTTTATAAGACAAAAAAAAAAGTCTATCTATTTGTGTTATTGAAAATAGCAGGGGAATTATAGTACATCTTCAAAGTACAGGACCAAATGTGCAAAACATTAAAGCATAGATTCCGAAATGTGAAGACCCTCCGTCCTCGACGTCGTTGTTCCGAAGAAGGGATCGGATTTGATAACTAAAGTTGAATAACGAACGTAATGGCGCCTTTTTGCTAGCTAGGGTTTCAAATTTCAATTCCCCCCCAATTCTTCACCAAGACTCTCAACCCCCTCAATGGCCTTCTCTTTCGTCCAGCAGCCTCAGGCATCCCCGTCGCCGTTGTTCCAGCCGCAGCCGCAGCAAACGTCGTCGTTATTCCAAACCCAGCCGCAGCAAACGTCGCCGTTTTCGCCGTTTCAGCAGCAGCAACAGCAGCAAACGCAGCCTTCAGCGTTTCAATTCCAGCAACAGCAACAACAACAACAACAGATGGCAGTGCCTCAGGCGCAGCCGCAGACATCGCAGCAGATGTTTCTATTTACCAACGATAAGACTCCTGCTACTTACAGTACTAAGTGGGCCGACCTGCATCCAGATTCCCAGAAATTCCTCCTCCAAATTGAGTACGTTGGATGTTTGTTGGTCGCAGTTACTAGAAATGTTGATTTTTTTTTATGGTTTGAATTTTGGAATTTGATGTCGGGTTTGATGATTCTGCTTTCCTGGTGGTTGTAGGGAGAGAGTATTGGAATACAGAGATGAGAGTCAACGGCTTGACCAGTGCAGTCGCCTCTACGATTCATCAGTTTTAAATGGTGGATTCGAGCTTGATGCTAGTAGGATTTTTCAGGTTATCATCCTTTCATTACCTGTTTATCACATAGCACCCGGTTGATAAAAATATTAGTTATTAAGAGTGATCTTGAACTAAGAAACAGACACCAGAAACTAAAAAGGGTATTATGAGCAATTGCAATAATCGGGTTCATTGATATTCCTAGTAATTTTTCATAATTTTATACGTGACTGAATGTATTAACTGACTGTATGTGTTAATTGAATAATGTGCAAACTTAAAGTAAGAGAATTATCTACAGAACAGAGGGAGTAAGTTAAGTCCGAAGTTGCTAAATGTAGTTCCATTATGTGATTGTTGGGTGATTATAGATATGTTGCCATACTTTCCTCTTAAAAATAATTTGAGATGATAGGTTACCTGCAATTGTTTCTCAGGAGCTTGGTGGAATTGGTACAGCAATGGAGCGGCACATGGCTATTTGTCAAGAACTAATTGCTGTTGTCAAAGATATGCTGCACAACACGGAAGTTGCTGTCCGCTCTTTTATGATGCTACGACCACGGTTTCTTCACTCGAATGCGGGTGCTGCATCACCCCAGACTTCAGGACTGCAGGTTTCTCAATCGCCAGCAAATCAGCCTGCCGCTTCCTCCATAGTGCCAGTTTTTGATTTCTATAGTGGGATGCCAAGGAAGCCTTCTCTATTTTTTAAGCACACAGTTGTGAGATTTGAGAAGTATATTGCTGAGTGTCGCCAGTGGATTGAAGAGCTAGAACAGTTGATTCTTTTAGACGCTGACCGAGATTCCTTAAACTCAACTTCGTCTTTGTTGCATTCTCTTCCAAAAGTCATGGAAAATGTCCATGAATTTTTTGTACACGTGGCAGCAAAGGTAAGAAAAGTTGCATTTTAAAATGTAAAATTGCTATATTGTTCTCTGTTCTTGTTATACTCGATGCTAATCATCACCTTTGGATTTGTTGTACCTTAAATTTCTTCAGTACTATGGAAATATTTAGAAGCTTGTTTTCAATAGGTATAAAAGATCCCCGATGAATAAGCTTTCTACTATATTATCTCACATAATGTAAAAAGGTACTTTTAGAGAATTTTTTTAAATTTTTTTTCACTCGAATAACGCTTGTTGAATAATTTATGTTGCAGGTAGAGGGTATTCACCAATACATTGAGTCCATGAAGACTGCATATCTAGCCGACCAGCGCCGACGTGGAGATGGGAACAATCCATTTCTTGAGGCTGATCGACGTGAAACAGCAAAACAAGAAGCTGCAGATCGAAGAGTACATCCAACTCTGCATTTACCTGCTCCTCCTTCACAACCGTCTACTCAAGTTGCAGGGTCATTCTCGAGCTCAGGTGTGCCCAGTGCATTAGCAGCTCCACCTACAGCTGTTTCATCAGCTTCATCTGGCAGTGGTTTCTCCTTCTCGGGTACTCCATCCAGTTCTTCTCTGCTTTCTTCTTCACTGTTCTCTACTCCAGCCACATCAGCTGCAGTTTCCTTGTTTGGATCATCTGGTGCCTCTCCGCAGGCTTCACCTTTTGGATCACTTTCTACTTCCACTCCTATTGTGAGTGGTTCTACCCCATTGTTTGCCTCAACCCCTGCTTCTGGAGTTTCGGCATTCCAAACACCCTTTGCTTCAGGTACATTTTCAACGGTTTTGCTTGAATTCTAGTTCTTCTTTCTTGATGACACTGGGGCATTTCTAATCTACTTCAGAGCTAAAGATGGATCATATCAGCTGCATCAACAGAGGAAACAAGTTGTATTTGATACATATATTAGTATTTTACTTGGCATCTCACATGCTATCCTTCCAACTCATTCTTGAAGCATCTAATAATAGATGCTGTGCTCAAATTTTATTTTGTTGCAAATATATAACATTTGTTTGGTCTAAAATTGTTACTCTTTTACAATAGGAGCTGGCGTGGGATCAGGGGCAAGCTTTAACACTGCATCTGTAAGTTCTTGTTCATTTAATTAAATACTAAGTGTACTTGGCGAATGTATGTGGACTGTTGGATTTTTTTTCCGGTTAGAAATGTTATAAGCCTGTTTACCGTTTCTCATTACTCAGTTTGATCTTAGGTATCTTGATTCTAATTTTTCATACTCGCATTTTGTGATTCATTCTCATCCTTACACACTTTCATCTGCATCTTTTATATATGAGGAACTTTTTGTTTGTTGGTCTGAAGGATAGCATGATTACTGCTAATCTGTTATTCATGCATTCTGCGTTTGATTTGTCAATTTTTGCTTTCAAATTGAATTTTATTTGCACAAATAGTAAAATGTCCCATTTCATAAAAATAAGAGTAATTTTTGTAGATGTTCTTTTTAATCAAATATGCCCCAAGTTCTGTCTTATACTTTCATAAATAAAGATTCACCAAGTTCATAGCTTTTCTTGGTAAAGCCGCATTCTTAATGCTTGAATTGTCCAGATTATTGTTTATTACAGTTTTGTAAATCACGTCCTGTTTCTTTATTGCCTGCTCCCTTATAGAAGACAAGACCAAAGAACCGCATAGTCCGCAAGTAAGAATGGTCAGTCGCATAATCTATCACAAGACAAAGGCTTCTTGCAATCTGTTGTTGCAGGCTGTCAATTGCTACTGGCAAATGCAGAGTACTATTCTGATGAATCGCCAACTGCTGCAACCTGCTGCCATCCAGGTTTTGTGAGATTCTTGTTCCCAACATTGCAGATATATACTTCTAGACCTGTTATTTTTTGACATAAAAACATTGTACACATCTTACTTTGACATAGAATCTAGTAAGATATTTGTAACCATGTCTCACTAGAGAACTATTGTAGAGGCACTTTCTATCCGTATATCCTCATTTCTGTGGTGTGACTGGTCTCCCGATGAAAACACGTCGATATCATTCATCACTGCAATCCAGCTTAGGCCGGGGTCTTTTTCTACAGTTGGTTTTCTGATCTTTCTCCATATCTCAGCCACGCCATCCCATCTTCCCTCCACGGCATGGAGTTTAGCCAGCAGCACGTGTGTTGCAGCGTCATCTGCATCTATTCCTCGAATACTCTCAGCTGCACGCATTGCTGTTCTCAAATTGCCTTTTGCGACGCTGAAACTCAGAAGAGTCCTCCACAGCTCCAAATGCTCGTCACTGAAAGGTGATTCTCTGATCGTATCTTCAGCTTCCTCTAGCAATCCTGCTCGACTTAACAACGTTATTAGGCAGGAGTAGTGCTTAGGCCCTGGTCTTAAACCCTTCTCCTTCATGTAATCCCAGAAGTGCTTAGCTTCCTTAACCAAGCCACAATGGCTGCAAACGGCGAGAATGGATGTAAATGTTACCTGGTCCGGTTTCAGACCATGTTTTACGATATCATCAAACACTCTAAATGCTGCACTTGCCTCCCCATGATGAACATATCCACCAAGAAGCGAGTTCCAGCATCGTAAATCAGGTGTAACAACCTGCGAGAACACCAACTCGGACGCTTTAAGATCCCCGACTTTCGCGTACGTATCTACTAGAGCTCCACGTACAGTTACTTCAGCATCGTATCCCGATTTCACAGCCAAAGAATGGATCATTTCCCCCTGCCTCTGGTTTGCTAGATCAGCGGACGCACTTGCTGCGCTGCTCAAAGCATAGCTATCAATCTCGATCCTTTCTCGTAACATCTGCTTGAACATTTCCATCGCGATTTCGCCGTTACCAATTCTAGAGTTACCAGCCACCATATCAGTCCAAAGCACCACATCCTTTTCTGCAACTGAACAGAAAATCTTATCAGCATACTCCGCTTCACCGTTGCTGAAATACATGTAAACCAGAGCACTACCAACATAAGCACTCCTTGCTAGCCCTGCTTTCTCGATTTGGGCATGGAGCGGTTTTCCATAGTCAGATTCAGGAAAAGCTCCCGTGGCTGATACAACTGCAGAATACGTATATTCATCAGGTTTTGTATTACATCCTCTCCTTAGCCGAACAAACAAATCCATCGCCTTCGCACCATCTTCCGCATCAGAACATCCAGCTATGATCGTATTCCACGAAACCAAGTCCGGGCACTCGATTCTCTTGAAAACACGAAACACCAAACCTATGTCACCACAACTGCAGTACATGTCGAGCAAAGCATTGCACAAGGGCAAGTCGAAGCATATTCCCGAGGCAATAGACTTTCCATGAGCAAGTTTCCCAATGTGGCAATCTCTCAATTTACCACAAGCATTCAACACCATGGAATAAGTAAACTGGTTAGGATTCGCTCCACTTAGTACCATGGTTCCGAACATTTGGAGTCCTTTCACCATCTTACCATTCTCCAAGTACCCGTAAATAACAGTGTTCCAAGACATAGCATCTTTATAAACCATGGATTCAAAAAACTCCTCAGCAAATCCTAAATCTCCACAACTGAAATACAATCCGAGCAGCGAAGTCTGAACACGAACGTCATCCAAGAAACCTGATTTGAAACCGTAAACATGCAGAAGTAGCCCGAGGACGACATTCTTGAGGCTAGACGAGGCTTGCAACATGCTAACGAAAGTCGACCCACTGGGTCTGACGTTTTCATCGATCAGCCGCCTGAACAGATGAATTACTTCAGGGGCTCGATCGCTGCTGCGAGAGTAGGCGGAGATAAGCGCATTGTACGACACGATGTTTCTGTGAGGAATTCTGTCGAACACGAGACGGGAGTCTGAGTAAGACCCGCATCGGCCATACATGGAGACTATGTTGTTGAGTGCGTATGGGCATTGCGCGGCGGCGACTGCGGAGGTCAGGAGCAGCGCGTGTGTTTGACGGGCTCTCGCGATTGACGTTGTGGAAGCGCATTTTTTTAGGAAGAGAGTTGCTTTGGAGGCGATCTCATGGTTCATTCCACGAGCGCGGGAAAGAAATGGCCGTTGGGGGTGTCGAAATTAAAATTCACCCTAAAATGCTCACATTTTGTTGCTCGAAGAATTAAAATTTGCCATTTAAGTCTATTGTTTGAAAAACTTTACCGAAAAGGCGCAGTTCACTTGTTTTTTTTCTTCTTTTGTGAATTTAACTCATTTTTACTGAACTAAAGTTATTTTTGTAGAATTAATCTTAATTTTGATGAAGTGAAGTTTTTATTAAATCTGGGTAGAAATATAATTTGACTTAAAAGCATTGTACAAGACAAAAGCGAACTACTCCATCTCACTCTAAATTACTTATTTACTTTTGATAGTCAAATTTTATAAACTTTGCCACAAATATAACATAATACGAAGTATATAAGTAATAAGTATATCATATGAGATATTGTTAGTTTGTCTTGACATCTATTTTCTAAATATCAATATTTTATACAAAATTGTTATATCTATTTAGAGATATTTATGGTCAAACATACTTATTGAAAACTGTGAAAAAGTAAATAAGTAATTTAGAGTGTGACAGAGGGAGTATACTAGATCAATTATACTAAATCAAACTGAATTGAACTAAATTGGTATGGAATGAACTGAACTTATTTTTCTAAACTGAAATCCCTTTCCCCAAAATAATAAGTGAATAAGGCAAACAAGCCAGGGCAAACACGAAACTGAATTGGAGTGAAATGAACTAGATCAAAATCTAACGAACTGAATCGAATCGGAATGGACTGAACGAGTTGAGCTGAACTAGATTGAACTAGATTAGATTAAAGGGATATATACCAATATAACCCTACCTACTTGACATAAGTGCCAATATAACCCTCAGATAATTTTTAGTGCAG
>JAULKJ010000013.1:2267147-2279256 GCA_032355405.1 Rubia balearica | reverse complement strand
GCGGGTGCACTGAAGGAGCTGAACTCTGTTGATGGTGGAGGACGAAGGCTGTGTGGATTGATGCTACAGAGAAGGGTAATACAGTAAATTCGACCGGAATCTTCATTTCTGAGAAATGGATAACAGCAAAAGAAGGGCCTTTTTCTGATAGTCAATTTTGTGGATTCTAATTGGTGAAATATTACTTCGATTTTTTACTTGTTCTTTTGGGTTTGTTCTTAGTATAATCATCTTCTCAGATGATCGGATTTAATTGCTCGGCTTCGACATGATAAGGGCTATAATAGTTAAAGTCCGTTTTACGAAAAACGTTCATGACATTCGTGTTAGGAATTAGGATCGTATTATATTCTCACTTAGAGTATTCTCTTCATCTCAACTCTATTTGCACTTGTACTTTTTGACACTATTCTTTATCAAAGTTTGACCGCATATTTGATTAGATTTATGAACAACAATGTTATCGAATATGATATTGGTCAATTCGTCGTTACAAGTAGTTTCTAAATATCAACTTTTTGTTTACTATTACTGTACGTTGTTAAACATATTAACCGTCAAATATATTTCTTTACCAGCGAAATTATGATTACAGTGCAAATTTAGGTGGAACAGAGTGAGTATATAAAAACCTTAAAAGAAGATGGTCATTAGAGTGACTTATTAGGGTAAAAGTTGGCCTTTTCTTTTGACATAATCGTCTAACTTGGTGATATGTTACAAATTCAACTCTTTTATGTGATGGAAATGGACCAAATGTACAAAGGATAAACTTTTGTAGGGATAAATACATTTATAACCCAACAATTTTTGAAAGTGTCAATTTAACCTAACTAATTATTGTGTGTATCAATCTAACCCTAACTTTCAAAAAATTTGTACCGATATAGTCTAACTCTCTAATTTTGGCATTGACCCATTAAATTCCTACAATGACAAGAGCTAAAATGATGGAAATACCCTTCAGGCAGAACTGAGGTTGACCTTCACGTTAACTTCATCACTGGATCTCCACCCCACGCCAGAATCTGTGATCCCAACCTCCCCGATCCGACGACCATCGTACAAAAACTCCACGGCGATGTCCACGACTTCATCACTGCTCCAGCTCCAAACTCCATCCTCTCCTCCGACCGCCATCTTGGTGCTATCTCCGCCCATCCTATTTAGATCCCTAAATCGATCTCTGCTCTCCCCGCTTTGCTCCATCTCCAAACTACGACCGCCACCAAGTTGCTCTCTTCTCCCACCCTCTTTACATCCCTAAATCAATTCCTACTCTCTCTGCTCTACTCCATCTCCAAACTCTGACCGCCACCTCGCTGCTATCTCCGCCCACCCTATTTACATCCCTAAATTGATCCATGTTCTCTCCGCTCTGCTCCAAACTTCGACCGCCACCTCATTGCTCTCTCCGCCCACCCTATTCACATCCCTAAATTGATCCCTGCTCTCTCCGCTCTGCTCCAGCTCTAAACTCTTACCGCCACCACTGCTCTCTCCAAACCCTAGATTTCTAGCTGCGAGGTGAAGGAGTCCGACGAGACGGCTTTCTCCAGGTGGCGGGAGGCTTCTTTGAGAGCTCCGAGAACTTTCATTTTCCAACCTACTCCCGATCTCCTCCTCCCGCTGCCACCCCTCCAAATCTCCTTCACCCTAACCCCGCCTCCCGACTGCCTCCCCTCCAAATCTCGTCCGCTCTATCCCCGCCACCCCACCGGAAACCCTTCGCCAACGAAGAAAGAAAGAGCGAAAAGTAAGCGGTGGGGAAGAACGAAGAAAGAAAAGGATGATTTTCATTTATTTTTTTCAATTCAAGGGCAAAATGGTCTTTTCAACAAAATTCGACTGTAAAATGGTTGACTAAAAGGTCAGTGAGGTCAAAAGTTATTTTGGCATTTTTTGAGATTGCAGGGTTATATTGGCACTTTCAGCCTAAATTCAGAGTCATTTAAGCACTTAACTCATTTTTGTATTCCCTGTGTTTCACTATGTTTAACACATTTACCATTTTCGTACTCCATCTAATCCCAAAATATGGGCACCAAACAATGGCACAATTTTTTTTTTGAAAAATAAAATGGGTGATTGTATTGGGAGAGTAAAAAGTAAATTTAGTTGATGAAAATAATTTAGAATTTACCAAAAGAGGAAGGTCCCAATATAAAAAGACCATTCAAAAAAGGAAAGAGTGTCAATATAAGAAAAATCGGAGGGGGTATGTTTTTCAAAGATTATCACATTTCCTTTTATGGCAAAAAATACACTATTCTCATTTTTCAAAGATTATCACATTTCCTTTTATGGCAAAAAATACACTATTCTCAACCACTCATTAAACTTTTTACTATTCTCATTCAATTCTCTCCACACATTTCAACTTGCAAAAAAAATAACACCTAAACTTTTGGTGCCAAACATAGTGAAACAGAAAGTACAAAAAGTCGTTTTCCTAAATTTAGACAAGTCATTCACGGGGCATTCATTTTGATGTAGATCGCCGAAACTTGCCGTGAAAATTCTGAAAAACTAAAGAAGTCTTTCAAATTACTATCGCTGTAATTGAAATTATAATTAATTTGGTACTGCATCCATTTCGTTATATACGGCATCATAGATATAGGTGTTTGAATTTAAGTGAATGAAATGAATGGATAAAATTGAATTTAAAAATAAAAAAGTATAATGAATGGATGAAATTGAAAGAATCTTGCCAAAAAAAAGTGTGTCAAATCCATAAAATAACCAACCAAACATATGAAAGTATGTCAAATCTAATGAAACGAAAGGAGTATCAAAATGTATTGATTTTAAAAATGTTTAGAAATTTGAGATAAAATTTAATTAAGAATGTCAAACACTTAAAATTATCAAAGCTCTTGGGTGACTAAATTTTCTTCACTTGAAGTACAACTCCTACATTTTTAAAATAAAAAGGGCAAATCTAAATACAGGTACGGAAATGTTAAATGCAGGTAAAGTTAATGAAGAATTTACTATAGTACCCTTAAGTAGTTTTAATTTTAATCAAGTTTTGATCATTTAAAATTAATTGATTAAGGTTAATATAGTAATTTTTTAATTAAATTTACCTGCATTTAGGATTTTCCTACCTGTATTTATATTTTGTGTAAAAAAATTGTTCAACTCCTATGGAAAATTAAACTACCTGCACCTCTAGTTCCATTATATTTGCACACTTAATTCTTCACTTGCATTCATGGTGAATGGAATGGGTGAATAAAATAAAGTTTAGAAATAAAAAATGCAAAGCGAATGAATGAAACTGTAATCTTGCTAAAATGAGGGGAAAAAAAGTGTTGGTAGAAAAAACAATTAATAAAGAAACGAGCATCAAATATAGTAAAATGGATGAAGTAGAGTAATAAAAATCCTCAAACGGTAGAACTGATAAATGAATTTTTTAAATTAAAAGTTATGACTTGATCAAATATTTTAAACTAATAAGAGATCAAATGTAATGTACATTTTCAGTGCTCGTTGTTTACAGTGCATCTGATTTAATCACTCATTCTTAATTAATATATACATAACTTTTACAATTTTGAAAAATAACGCATTTGCATTATACAACGTCATCACATTTTGAGTTGTAAATTGTAATGATAAAACACTCCCTCAATTTCATTTCAAGTTTCACTTTTTGAATTTTAACAATTGACTTAAAAAATATTTAATTTTTATTATCTTTCATTAAAGATATTAAAACTTGTGAAAATTTGATATTTTGAAACTCCATGTTATGACAAATCTAACAGTGTGTGACACAATAGTATTTATACTTATATACCAATTCACTTTTAGGGTCAAAGTTAAAAAAGATACTAAATAAATAGTTAAACTACAGATTAAAATGAGACAGAACGAGTACTAAAGAAAGACCCATAACACCTTTATATAATAATATAAGAATAAATTATTCACCACGTATGTTGGTGTTGCCTCCACACCACAGAAACGTGGTTCACGGCCGAATAACCTCGTCGTCCGATTTTCAACTTTATGAGAATTTTGGTGCCACTTCGTCTGCTTGGTTTGGCTCACGGATTTTAAGTGGTTGAAACTTGAAACCTGGAAGACCGGCAACATGTGGGAACGCTGGGATTTCGTTACTCCCTCCGGTCCTCTAATAATAATGGTCACGAACGTGAAATGTATTTGAATTCTCCATAACATATAGTTTTTTAAAAATAAAATTTTATTATTTATTATTATAAGCAATTAAAGTTATCGACATAAAAATATACATTAAAAAAATGTCAGAAAAATGGCCATTGTTAGAGAAGCAGAAGTACAAAAGACCAAAGCGTTTTGGTCCAGTGGGCACGGCACGAATCAACCGCCACCACATGGCCAACAATGAAGAAGTAAAAGTTAGGCTTTTTAATAGATTGGTCCATTTCCATTTCTTTCAGGGTTGATTTCAACCAAATTATTTTAGTCAAAGTCGTCCCTGCTGAATAATTGACTTTTCTAGTTACAAAATAAATTAATCATTGAAATTTTGAAGTACACACAATTAAAATTTTATACTCCTCCATCCCAGTAAAAGTGACATATTTACTTTTTTTACAGTCTCCAATAATCATGTTTTTATCGTCAATATCTCTAGTTACACATAAAAAAAATTGATAGTTAAAAAATAGAGATTAAGATGAATCTAACAATATCTCACATTATATTTTTATTATATAGATTAATTTATATTTCAGATCAAAGTTTACAATGTTTGATTTGAAAAAAAAATAAATGTCATTTTCACTGGATTGGAGGGAGTAGTTTACGCTATATTAAATTTAAGAAATTGAAATGTTTTATTTACATTGAGCCCATTTAAAAAATATATAAAAATGGGTAGGGGAGATTGTACTAAGAGAGTAAAAAATAAATTGATTGGATGAAAACAATCTTAATTTTACCATAAACTGAAGGCATCAATATTAAAAGACCGGTAAAAAAAGGAAAGTGTGACAATATTTAGATATAGGAGGGAGTATTGATCCCTTACGTAAAGCAGCAAGAGCATTTTCAAATTTTGGATAACTTTTAGCTTTATGAACGCAATCTTACGTAAAATAATGGAGCTGGGTGTGCCAGATGATATTTGAAGGCTGGAGATTTCAAATAAAGAGATGGGATTATGAGATAGGAATGAATCCGATTTTATTCGTCAGACGAGGTCGTGCAGAACTCATGGGCAACTACCTGGGTAAACGATGACTCGTATCATGTGGTGGTTGGGGGTATTCATGTAAAAATGTCAAAAAAATAAATAATTAATGTGAGTCATCATTAACATATTATTTTTTGAAATGTCACCAATAACGTATTTCCTCCGTCCCAACCGAATCTGGATATTTTTTGTCAATTTTTTCATGTCATGTTTGATCAACAATAACCTTAGTTACGAACACTAACGGTATATTAAAATTTGATACTTAGGAAACATGTCATGTAGGGAATCTAACATCATCACGCATGATGATATTGGTGTCTACTATATACTAGTTGAAATTTATGGTCAAATGTGTCTTGAGAAAATTGATCAAAAAGTGTGCAGATTTGGTTGAGACGGGGGAGTATTATTTAATACTAACCCCATCTCAATAAAGATGACATATTTTAATTTTTTGAGGTCAATTGGATCAATTTTTAATTGGATCAATTTTTTTATGACACATTTGATGCAAAAGTTAGGGTTATAATGACACTTTAAAATTATACAGGGTTATATTGGCACTTTAAAAAATAATAGGGTTATATTTGTATTTTACCCAAGTTTAATCATTAGCACCTTTTATTAAGAACATTTAGAACTTATGAAAAATTAATCTTGTGAAAATATATGTTATAACGAATCTAAAAGGTATCATTCAATAGTATTTATACTTATACAATAATTCAATTTTATGGTCAAAATCAAGAAATTTTGCCTAAATAAATAGTTAAATTGCTGATTGAAATGAGATATATGAAGTACATTGTTTCAATAATGTATACTCTCTATATATTTTCATAAATTTAAAATAGACCCCCTTAACATCTCCCTCGCACCCCCTAAACCCTAAACCCTAAATTATATTTTATTTTTTAGTGTTTCTGTTTGAACAATTCAAGGTGATAAAACAAATGTGTGGAATAAAAATATTTTCCACACATTTGTTTGTAAATAAATTGGGCGTACATGTCCGTTTCTCAATATGCGTTATGATTAGAGAATATATAAATAAAAATTTGAGAAGAAAAGTACAATACAGCCTTACAAATTTAATCAGCAAACTAATTGATATTGATAAATTTCATTTATGGTTATTCAGAAGCTCAACTGCTCCTCCAAAATGCATCCTAATTGATCATAACTGCTGTTCAATTAGAACATCAAGCTCAGTTTAGTTCATAATCTGGAATCAAATCAGCTAAGTTTCTATCCAACCTTTTAACATGCAACCATCTTGATCATGACAATATGCTGGGTGATGTCTTAATCCAGTCCATGGTAGAAAAGCCTCAATAGAAGCCCATATTAAAGACCCCTCAGTTCTTATCTTTTAAGTAAACCATGAGCCCAAATTAACTCTTGCTTTTTTAGTATAGGCAGTACTGTACAGTGCGACAAGCTCGTTCCTCTTTCAACGACAGCCTCACCTGGAAGTGTTGCTACAGTGGCCAACAATCGTCGCTACCTTTTGCGACGGATTCCGCCTCTCAAAATGGCCACCACTTCCGAATCCAGGTTTCCACGCTTTGATATGATCCTTGATAACTGTTAAATGAATAGGTTTTATTTCCACGATTGGGTAAGCCTGAGAGAATGACTGCTGCATTTGAATCAGGGGCGATGAAATCAAAGAGTTCGCGGAAATTGTTGTGGTTCGCCACGGTGAAACCGAATGGAATGCTGACGGTAGACTCCAGGTTTTCCTTTCTTGCATTTCGAGTGTTTTATCTTGTGGAGTATGGACTTTCGTTTCGCATGACTGTAAATTAAGAGCAGTTATGGTGTGGCGCAGGGGCATATGGATGTCGAGTTAAACGATGAAGGAAGACAACAGGCCGTCGCGGTAAGTCGTGATTCCTAGGTTTCATAGTTATAGAGTTTGCTGTGTTTAAATTGTCAGTTTTAGGTTTTTTTGGAATTAAGGTTGCAGAAAGGCTTTCTAGGGAGCCAAAAGTGGATGCAATTTATTCATCTGACTTGAAGAGAGCTTTCGAGACTGCGGAAATTATCGGGAAAAGCTGCGGAGGGCTTCAGGTATTCAGTTGGTTTATTGATTGTAGTTGCTTGGGAAAAACTGATCTGCATTAATCTGCATCAAACTTGGTGAAAATGAGAAAGTGCTAGATTGTTAGAGGTTTTCTTTAGGGTTGTGCAGCGAACAAGTGATTCTGACAAATATAATGCCCGTGTTTGCCAGTTCAGTTTATAGCGGAACCTATATGCACACATATGTACACTGAAGTGCAGTATGAGATTGTTCTATTGAAGTGTTCATCTATTTCCGGATATTGCATTTAAACGCGTTATTTGCCGTTAGTTTGGTAAAATGTAGATTGTATATGCCTGCCATTGCAGTCGTATTTGGAGGATTTTGGAAGAGGTGCAAAGATATCACATTGTTAAATTTGGATCTTCTGTCTCAGGTTATAAAAGATTCTGACCTCCGGGAAAGACACTTGGGGGACCTCCAAGGTCTAGTGCTGGCGGAAGCAGCTAAAACCAGTACTAAGGCTTATAAATCACTTCTTACCAATAGAAGGGATAAAGAAATCCCCGTGAGTATATGTTTATCGTAACAAAGTTAGTTTATGTGCTTGAACTGGATGCTATCTTTCTAAGCTCCACATAAACACGATGCCATTTAACTTTGAATTATCCCTTGTAAAGCACACAGGAAAATGCTGTGATTTATTCAGACTCTCTTATGATTGGCGTTTTAGGGCTTAGCCAATAATTATGAAATCAACTAGTCTTGTTTATTTCATTGTTTATGTGAAACCTGGAAACTTGTATCATTGTTTATATGATTGAACAACGATATTTTGTGATTCGTTATTATGAAAGTAGTACCTACTGCAATTGCTGCGTGTATCAAAAACTTCTTAAATGAAATTCATTGCCCACGCATTCTAAGTGAGACTCTGCGGTTTGATTTGTTAGTTCTTGACTTGTGCAGGGTGGTGGCGAAAGTCTAGATCAACTTTACGAGCGCTGCACATCTGCACTTCAGAGGATTGGAGAGAGACACATAGGTACTGATAACCAACACAAAATCAGGATGGATTGAGCTAGCAAAAGTTTGTTGCAGATATAATTTGTTGACAGGAACCTTTGAATTGTGTCTGATGCTTGCTTCAAATGCAGGGGAGCGAGTGGTTGTGGTCACTCACGGAGGCGTGATCAGATCACTTCACAGACGGGCATCTCCACATGGTCGGTCCGCGGGGAAGATCACGAATACATCTGTCAATGTCTTTCAGCTGTCTAAAGAAGATGAATGGACCATTAAGATCTGGGGCGATGTGAGCCATCTTAACCAGACTGGCTTTTTGATGTCTGGTTTTGGTGGGGACAAAACCTCGGGTTAGTTCTTATAAACATGGAACCAGATGTCATTCTCGACATTAACAAACATGGAACCTGGTAGGAGACATACCCCTTTCACCATACGCTGTGTCCAAGCGGCACTTACTAAAATTTACTTCCATCACGTACTGTTTTTCTAAGGTTGCCACAAATTTCCATATCGAAAAAAATAAATCATTTGTTTCCACGCATTAATATTTTTAGTCTCTGCTTAGTTCTCTTCATATATTTGAAATTGTATAAAAAAAATCGATTCAAATGGAAAGGTGGTTGTTTTATCAATTTACCATGCACCAAAGCCTTGATTACGTAGTCGTGCTTGTATCATGATGTGAATCCCCATCCGTTTTTGGGCATCGTGATTTTATTCATTAAATCACGTGCCATTTCAACTTGAAACGAATTTGGAAAGCATTAATGGAATTTCTAAGCTATTCGACCGTATGATTGGAAGAGGACAATTGGAGTTTGGATTAGAGCCCTTGTCTTTTCTTAATGTCGTCACCAGAATGGGATAACTCTAATTTGGTACGAATGTTGACAGCTCAGCGTTAGCTTCATCCGTCTCTGACCAAGAGCATCCACAATGGTGACCCCCCTAACTCCCACTTTTTTAATTTTTAAATAAATAATCATTCTCTCTCCTCAACTATCCCCTCCATAACCCTCCTTTCCAATTTAACTCCACTATCATAACTCAATTCCACATCATCATTGTCCCCACATCATTTTCCACCTCATTTTCCACCTCTTCCACATATTTTGAATATGATGCATATATATGGTTATATATATTTAAATATATATTTAATTATTTCCGCAAAAAATAATTTTTGTAAACATATAAAATTATAAAGTAAATGGTAGCGGAATTTAGGAAATTGAAAAATAATAAGCATAATAAAACTAATACATATAATAACTTGATAGAAAACATAACAACAAAATACAAACTAAATTTGAAATAAAAAACATTCATAATTAAAGCAACGAGCAACAACATAATCAATTTAAAGGGCCAGAGTGTTGCCAAAGATGTTCGATTAAGTCATTCTTGAGTTGTTGGTGATTTTCCCTATTGTGTAGTCGAAATCTTGCTTGGAGGAAATCCGTCATATCTGCCCGCGCCCCTGTGTGATACTCCCAAGGTTCCTCAGGAGTATCCATGAAATCATTCACATCACAATGGAGGCCATATGTATGACGTTCATCTTCAACTATCATGTTGTGAAGGATAACACAAGCAATCATAATCTTACCCACCATTTCCACATCCCAATAATAGGCAGGGTTGCGAATGATATGAAAGCGGGCTTGTAAAACTCCAAATGCACGTTCAACGTCCTTTCGGAAGCTTTCTTGGGCTGCAGCAAATAGTTTCTCCTTTGGTCCACGAGGGAGGCGAATGGAAGGGATGAACGCGGCCCACTCGGGATAGATTCCATCTGTTAAATAGTATCATGTATCATAGTCATGACCATTGATATGAAATTCACACTTTGGAGCCGTTCCATTAAGAACATCATCGAACAACGGCGAACGATCAAGAACGTTAATGTCATTACACGACCTCGGTGTTCCGAAGAATGCATGTCATATACAAAGATCATAAGAAGCAACAGCCTCTAAGATAATAGAAGTTTTCTCGGATCTGCCCATATATTGTCTTTTCCATCCCGCTGGGCAGTTCTTCCAGTTCCAGTGCATGCAATCCACGCTACCGATCATTACAGGAAAACCACGTTGAGCTCCAACATGTTTTAGGCGTTCAATTTCCTCAGGTTTTGGTCCCCTCAGGTAATCTTGACGATACACCTGAATAATGGCCTCCACGAAATGGTGAAGAATGTCTTTTGCAGTTGTTTCTCCGATGGTCAAGTATTCGTCAACTTGATCATAGGCTAAACCATATGCCAAGATACACATTGCAGCCGTGCATTTTACAACAGGAGTAAACCCGAGCACTCCGCAAGCATCTGGTCGTTGTGTAAAATAGCTATCATTCGCGTAACGTCCCCAACTATGCAAAGAAATAATTCTCTTTGCATACGAAGTCTACGGCGAAACATGACATCGCTGTAGATGTTGTCATTTGGTTCAGCGAAGTACTGTTGCAACAACATTTTTGAACTTCCTTCATGGTCTCTGTTGATGACCTTTATTTTACCACTCCTTCTGGTACTTGCGTTTGGGCTATGGTTGTCTTGTAATCCCTTGATATAATCGCCAATAATTTTACACATTCCTCTCCGTCTCTTTTATGACTTGATCGGTTTGGGGGTTGTTGTGTTTCATGATCGGCATCATTAGTTGAGAAATTGGAGATAGAAGATGGAGACAGTGGTTGGTTTGAAGAGGAAGACATTGGATTGTTGTGATAAGAAAGTGTGATTAATGGAAATTCGATGTGCGAATTAGAAGTGAACACATGTAGTTTCTTTATAGACTACGAAAAGATGAAGAAGTGTTATGTTCGGTGTTGCGTGGTTTACCCACGTGAAATGACGGGTCTTGGCACTAACTCTTGTCGAATGAAAATTTTGAAAGTCGAGGGTCCACTCACGTGAAGCGACGGGACTTGGCACTAACTCTTCTCGGCTGAATAATTTGAAAGTCGAGGGCCCACCACATGAAGCAATGGGACTTGGCTCTACTATTGTTGGTTGAATAATTTGAAAGTCGAGGGCCCACCTACGTGAAGCGATGGGACTTGGCACTAACTCTTGTTGGTTGAATAATTTGAAAGTCGAGAGCCCACCCACGTGAAGCAATAGGACTTAACACTAACTCTTGTCGGTTGAATAGTTTGAAATTTGAGGGCCCACCCAGCGATGGGACTTGGCACTAATACTTGTCGGCTGAATAATTTGAAAGTTGAGGTCCCATCCACGTGAAACGACGGGGACTTGGCATAAAAACAAAAAACTTACATCCAACTTCACCAGACTTACATAATTAGGATAATAATTAAAAATCATGAAAATGAAAAGATGTACTAGGAAGATACAAACATTACAGAATGAAGAACTGAAACGAGAATGAGAAGTGAAATAAACCGCGTGATGTTAAAAGTTAGTTGTCATATAATTCAACCATCAATTTATCTCAAATGATTACTTGCTGAGAATATGGCATTCAGACCAAGCATCAGAAGAGTGTTTAGAATCATAGTCTTTCTCTCACGTTCCTTTTCCTCTCACTAAATACGCTCGAGTTGAAGCTCTTGTTCTCTTTTCTCCGCAAGCTGAAGTAGCTTGTGTTCCATCTTCTTCGCAAGCTGAAGGCGCTCGTGTTCCATCCATTCACGTTCAACTACATTAAACTCATCAAGTGAGTTTTCCACAGCATTGTTTACCTTATTCCCCCCCTTTTTGCAGCTTTTACGCGAATGGGACGCGACATAGGTGTGGGAGAGGTCTTCACTGCCATGAGTACTTTCGTTAGTTGATATTGAATATGAACCTCTCTCATTCAACCTCGACCTCTTCTCACTGCCCTCACTAC
>JAULKJ010000013.1:2248727-2260791 GCA_032355405.1 Rubia balearica | reverse complement strand
TATGGAGGTACCATAACCCGTACCCAACCCGCCCCACTGCCATCCCTAGTCAGCGGTGGTGGTGGTGTTCTCTTCTCCCGATTCTCCTTCCCCTTCCACGGTTCGGTTCTCCTTCTCCGGTTCTCCGTCCCTTTTCCCTGTCCGGCTCTCCTTCCCCGGTTCTCCATCCACTTCCCTTGTTCAGTTCTTCTTCTCCGGCTCGCCATCCACTTTCCCTTGTTCGGTTCTCCTTCCACGGTTTTCCTTCCACTTCCCCGGTTGGGTTCTCCTTCTCCGGTTCTCCTTCCCTTTCTTCCGGTTCTCTCCTTCCGATTTCATCTCTTTCCGGTTTAATCTTTAGTTTTAAATTTTCTTCCCATATTAATTTAAAAGTTTATATTTCAAGTTAAAAACCATAAATATATATTTATTTATGTTATTCTCCAAGTAAACAATAATATAGTGGGAATATCATCAAATTTTACTCTAAAATTATTATTTTTTATCTCAGTAAAATGAGGAATTCACAAAAATAAGTCATATAATATATGTAGGTGTTTTTCATCATTTATAAGAATGATACGTACCTAATAAATATCGTGAATTTTATGTGGTTACAAAATTGTAATTAGTAGTGAAAATTATATTAATTTTACATTATTTTAGTTCATACGTTATTTCTAACATTATTTATTGATTAGTAATAACATATTATGTGATTAGTAGCTCATATGTTATTTTATTTAAGTATTATTTTTAGAATATATATTTTTAATTTAATTTATAATATTATATTGAATTATAAATTAAGTTTTAATATTATTTTTAATTTAATTCAAACAATATTCTCAAATTATTCTATTCATTTAAATTTAATTTTCAGGTTTTATTATTTGATTTTAAATTAAATTTCAGAATAAAAAATAATTTTTAATTAGAAATTAGAAACCTAGCTGCCATATTAATTTTCAGAATAATATTAAAATTTTAATCTAAAAATAAAAACCCCCACCTACTCCGCTTCTTCCCCACCAAGCCCCCGTCCACCGCTAGCTTACCCCCCAACTCGTCGTTCCCCACCAATTTGCCGCCCCCACCGGCCGCCGTCCTTCCCTTCCCCTTCCTGCCCAGCCTCTACGATTCCTTCTCCCTCCCGCCCATTTCAACACGTCCAACGCCGGTCACGCCTCTCTATCCCATTTCAGCCTAAAGCCAGTGACACATGTCCCTCCTCTCCCAGTCGAGTTAACAGAAAACCAAACCCAAAAAACATTTCCGACGACATACGGGTCCTGGGCTTTAGAACTATGATGACACAAAGGTCGCCGGAAAAATGGAGTTCTTATAACAACCCAAACAATCGAGATTGAAACAATGTTTTGACCAAATATTTGAGATTAAGACGACATTTCAAGCAACAAAATTGAATTTCATTTAAAAAAGGAAAACTAAATTTTCCAACGAGATTCAGGTGAGGTACGGTGGTCGGTGACTGGTGTTGGTTGGCGGCTGCTGGTGGCGCCACTGTGGTCGACGGTGGGTTTAGTTGAAGAGGAGGCAACAGTGGTGAAAGGGAGGGAGACGAAATTTTCTAACCTGGAAATTTTTACCCTCTCACTTATAGATATAAATTTTGACAAACTAAAAATAAAAAAAATAAAAAACAATAATACATGTATGTGTACGTATTAGGGTGTAATCTAGTAAAATACAGGGAGTGATATAGTAACACCCAAAAATAATCTATATTATATACTAAAAGAGCAATTTCTTGATTAAGTGGCACCTCCACATTCAACCACGTCAATTTTCACAAATTTTTGACAAGTGACACTTCCAAAACTTGACACATCAGTTAGGCTCATTTAATTGATTTCCACTATTTTGAAAATTGATTCTCTCTTTATTATTCTCCTAAACTAAAAAACGTCTCTTCCTCCCAAGCACCATATAATAGAAATTGTTTGTTTTCTGTCAACCAGGGATATTGAAGCCATTTGACTAAGCTAAACCCAAATTGTCTAAAAATAACATACTAATATTGTAATATATTATTGATTTTAATTCTTTACTATATATAATCAATCATAACTTGGTAAAATATATAACTTCTAAAACTATATTTAAAATCATAAATATCTCATTGTATTATATCTATACTGAAGAAAATTCAAAGAAACACATAATCCAAAATCCAAAATTAATTTTTCATAATTTTTAATACAATGATAGAGTACCTTTGATATAAATATGTATATATTTTATTTATTTATGACAACGTCTTATTTTAGACCGACTAACTGTTAAATGAGGATATTTTATAATTAGTGAGACTAATAAGGTCAATTGATATTTAATTATGATAACCTTTTAAAATGAATCTCAATGTATAAATAATTAATTTAAAATAATTTGAATGAAATATTATAAAAATAAGTAATTTTTATTGTATTCAATACTTATTGGTTTCTAGCCAAATTAATTATTTCACTTCATACTCATATTGTTTTTCTTAGGCGACTAAATTTTAAAATTTTAAATAATACATAATCTCAATATTTTAATTAATAATATTGTGCAACGTGCGATGGCAATCCACTAGTCTTCTTTAACCTACCTTCAATCTTTCTCTCTCCGCCTTTGCTTATTCCATATAAAATTATTTATGTATTATTTTTTTACATTATTTCTATATAAATTTATCTTCCATCTTTACAAAAATATATATTATTTTCATGTAAATATAAAATATTTAACTAATTATCAATAAATAGTAAATTAAATAATACTTATAATTTAAAAATATAATAAATTATTAATAATTATAGTTACTTATTTTAAATCGTGCATTGCACGAGTATAAGTTTGTTATATATATTTTTTTCATTTTTTAGAAATTATTATACTATTAATAAATATATTAATTTATTTTAAATAATGTATCGTGTGTAATTTTCATGTAGGTGTATCTTTCATCACCTTTAAATATAACAACTCATTAATTATTTAAATTATAAATTATATTATATCTTAAATTTTCATTCGAAGTCGTGTCTATACACTGGTGTTATCTAGTTAAATAATAACCAATGATATAAACAGCCACATCCGCCATTTTTTTCATAACCAACGTTAGTCATTCACATTGGTGGAGATCCAATTCATAACTTTGTCAATTAAATAAAATATCTACATTCAAGACTATCAGTGAAAATAAAAAATATAAAAAATTGATATATTTTATGCTCTTAAAACTTGCTTTATCAAATCAAATAATTAAACGACCCATTCCTGGTATCATATACTCCGTCCCGACAGTTTTGGTCTATTTTTTATCAACTTTCTCATATTATGTTTGACCATAAATTTCAATTAGTATATAGATTCTAATATCATCATGTTGGATATTGTTAAACTCCTATGTTTACGTAGTTTCTAAATATCAAATTTTAATGTACCATTAATATCCGTAATTAAATTATTGATAGTCAAATATGGTCTGAGTAGCACAATAGATTTAGAGTCAAATATCGCTAAGAGTAGCACAATAGATTTAGATTTTTAGATTTATGTGAAGAAAATGAGTGGTTGAAATTGAATTTAGAAAATAAAAAGTAGAATGAGTGAATGAAATTGAAGAAATCTTGTTAAAAATAAAAAGTGGGTAATTGAAAAAAATTCCAAACAAGGTCACACTTCACACACATAGAAACGAAGGGAAATAGAGAAACGGAGGGAGCAAGTATTGACTTCCATTCCGGTTCCCCGTGAGCGATCGTTCCATTTGAAATGGAGGCAGGCAAAACCACCAAACCCCGCGAGCTGATTACCATTTCGTCGTCGTCGTCGTCGTCCGGGGAAGAATCGTCGGAAGAATCAGAATCGCAAGTTTCCGATTGTTCCTCCGACTCCGAATTCAGCGTAGAGGAGATAAGCTCTAGCGCCTGGTAGGTACTGTTTCATTTTCCGTATAATTCGATTGTACGGGAGATGGTGACATTGATTTTATACTCTCTGAACAATGTATTGAGTTTTCAGCAGCGACGGCGATGAAAACGATGACGAAGGAGGCAGTGAGGAGAAAGATGAGGATTCTATGTCCCGTCGAGTTGTGCACCTTCTTCGAGGTTAGATTTTCTCAATTTGGGGATTTTTTTGCCATTAGATGCCTTAGACGATGAGCATTTCTAAGGTTTATGATTTGGTGATGATGTGCAGAAAGAAGTGACATAGAAGATTTAAGTCTTGTGGAATGTAAGGCATATCTTCGGAGGCATGGATTGAGGCTGTCTGGAACCAGAGCTGAATGCGTTCTTCGGATCAAGGAGCACTGGAGGTTCATACCGATTCGGAATTAACACTTTCCTGTTTTGGAAGATCTACTGATGCACACTTTATATCTGCTTAGTTTGATTCTCGTCGTTCGATCATAATTGTTATGTCTGATCCTTGATGAAATGCCTGGAGCTGTATTTTTGTATTAAATTGAAGCTTGTATTAGTGTATAAGGAAGGATTATATGTGATCTATATACACCTCAGGGTAAAAGATCGACGAGGTGAAATATTGTATCCTAGATCCTCATTCACCATTGACTGCACCGGTAAGGCGGTAAATCCTCTTTGGCACATGCATGCATTTGCTCACACACACTGTATCTGTTTAATTATCCCTGTTCTAGCTTCTTGGGTTGTGTATTACTGTATTTTCATCTACATTGGCAGGTGATGTATGCAAGGGAGATGTGGTCTTGTTCAAACAAAAAGTGTTTAAAAAGTATTTCCTCATCTCAGGTTCTACGTGCATTACATGTATCGAGTTTCTCGTGTTGTTTTATGTGTTTATTGTACTTTTAAAAACTTTTTTCTGATTTTATGTGTATCAGGTTTGATAAAGTAACTAGGAGTGGTGGACTTTTGGGAAAGAGAACTGTTGTTGGTAGGATTGTTAAGGAAAGTTATGGAGCTGCTAAGCAACAACATACTTTCACGGTAAGGAAAACATAGAACGACTCACTAGATGATTTTTCTGTATTCGGAATGTTGATGGTTACATAATCTGCAATTTGTATGTGCAATTGCTATCTTGTTTGTAATTTGGTTTGCTCAGAGTTTAACTTGTTTGATACAGGTTGAAGTGTTCTGGAGCAAGGGCGTAAAGGAGTTGCCTCCGCTGTTCCCTTTACTAGTAAAAGGGCGTAACCTGTATAGAATGAAGACTTTCAGACAGGTAATATAGTTATGTAGTTAGTGGGGATTGGGGAACATCATTACAATCGGTTTATAATATAATAATATGGCATGTATGTTTTTCATCTTCTACTTCTCTAGAGATGGAATAATGAAAGAGAGCGGTTAGAAGTTCTTTCTGAGAAGCACAAGCGTGGAGCAGCGGCCAGACAGATTAGAGAAATGCGAAGAACAAGAGGTGTAGATAGGAAAAGGAAGATATCTTCAACCAATGAAGGTATATCGGAAAAGAAAATTCTATTTATCTTAGGTTGAAGACTAAAGGGCGGGTATATTTCATGTTTTTACTATTTATTCTTGTGATTCTTTGCTAGGACGATCAGTTTCCAAAAATCAGAAGCGTTCTCTACATTCAAGTATACCTGAAATGACTCGGAGAACAGCATCGAAACAACAGAGTCATCACGATGGGCGAGGGAAGGAACCAATGAGGAAACAAAGGTCCAAATCTTCCCATCGAGATGGGCATCATTGTAGACAGTCAAATTTCGGAGAAAAGGGAAAGTACAGCCCCCCTCCCCCTGCATCCCAGAGTTGGCATCAGAACTATTATCCACCTGTTTACCAGCAAAGCTTCAACCTCGCACAGTCACATCGGTATCACCAGGAAAGGCCATATTCGTCTAACTCAAATCCATATTCCATGTATCTTGACTATGGCTACCCAGCTTATGCTCCTCAGGGAGACGCCAATTACCTTTTTGGGTCAGGTGTGCCATTCCCCTATATAAGCAGACACTGATCTATGGCTTGGATGTTGTTTAGGTAGGATTCCTGATGTTCAAGGTGCTTCATCATCTGCTTAAATATACGAATACGATATAATGTGGCATGTATAAGATGCTTGAATTCAACTCTTTTTTCCTGTCTTTTATTTTTCTATTTTTAGGGAGTTTGCTTGTTTTACTTGGATTGAACTTTTTCTTAAATTTCTGTTTTCTGGAAAGCCACTTCATTGATGAAATTTTGGATTGGTTATGGGTCTTATAAATTCTGGACTTTTGGTTGGGGAGGGCTCCTGGGATTCTCCGAATACATGTTGATCCTTGGGCTGGCGGCCACTTTTGACGTGGATGGATTAAGCCCAAGTTGTTGGTAGTGCAATACTGAGCTGGATAAGCAGCAGATAACCTCTGTCTCTTCTTGTATCCATAGGCCGCAGTTATCCTTTATTCCCTCTTACAATCAGTTGTGTACACGTGTGTTGCTTTTTATAAAAACAAGAAGCATATTTTGTAAATAATTTGTTGTATAAGCATATGCTTCATTCTGTTTCTTTTGCTTTTAGAAACATATTTTGTTTTAAAAAAACACTTTTATGTTCCTCTTAATATTCTTTTTGCTGATTTAGAGGTAAGATAATTTTATGTTTTGTTCCCACTTGAAGTTAAATTATCTTTACTAGTAGTCTAGAGTACGTATAAAGGAGTATTTGATTACAGAAAATTCCTTTCCCAGACCATCTTAAGCACAGGCCGTGAGATATTTTTGGTCCAATTCTTACTTAACTCAGGTTTTTAACATGTGTAGTAGTACTCAGCCAGTGTAGAGTTTATGCATTTCTAAGTAGGAATTTGACTGTCTAAAATCATTTAAACTACAACATGTACGAATATGCTACGTGTAAAATTTTAATCTGCATAATTAAAGATGTATCCAGCTGGAAAATAGTGTCCAGAGTCAACACTTTTGTGCGTGCAGCACGAGAACACGGGGATACCAAGTTGGCCATGCAAGTCGAATAGCCCAGTAGGGCCTCGGTGTCTTCTCCGTCCAATGATTAGAAGATACAACAAATGGAAAAGGATATTTTGCTGAATAAAGCTGGTGGCTCAAAAGGGGTACACGAAAAGGACCAATACAGTAGATTACAAGGAAACGTAAGATTACAGGAGGATTTGGAACAAATAAGGAGAGATTAAGGAAAGGCGGAGGCGAGTTGTAGTAGAGTTCGGGGGGACCTGGAAGAATTGGAAGGGCGGATGTCGATCTCTTGGGTCCAGGCGGATGGGTCTTGAATGTGCAATTGCCAGTAAGTCTGTGCCAGCACGTCTGGGTCCAGGTATCCGTTCCCGCCAATCCCACTTTCATGCTCTTGTTCCCCAACCGACGATGATGCTGATCTCGGCTGTCCGATTGAGCTCCTGCGTTTCAATCATTCATGCATGTCATACCTTGATTACCCTCCTAATTTGTCGCTCCTTGGGCCTAACTAATTCAGATTTATACGACAATATTGCCATGCTTGTCGATTGGGATGGTAGGTTGATCCCATGGGAGGAAGGCCGCCCACGTCTAACCAAGAAATGGTCGGTGGAAGCAACTAATTAAACTCACATGGTATTCATTAGAGGCCTAGACCCTTCCTTTTAATTTATCCTCCATTCATCCCACAATAAACTTCGTCTTTTCTTTTCTACTCCGTCCCAAAATAAATTTCTTAATTCTACTCTTTCCTTTTTATTTTAAAAAAATCACCTAAAATACCCTGACTAGCGTCACATTAGCTTGCATAAAATATTGAACCAAGAACAATGAGGACGTTTAAATAGGGACGAAGGCAGTATGCAATTAAGTCATTTTATTTTAATTAATCTAATTTAAATTCAATGTAGTTCTAAATGAGATATCAAAACACAAAAACAAAAACTCCATGTAGCTAAACCCTTTTGATTCACATTGTCCTTATTGGCTGTTCTTGGCATCCTATCTTTCCCCAAATTTAGCATGAATCCTCCATTCAATATAACACCATTCTATATGCTACATTCTTATAAATCCAGTTTCCTTTTCTCTAATATGAATCTAACTCAATACCATGTTTTTTAGGGCAATTTCTTATTGAACTAAACTAAACTAAATTAAATACAGTTGCATAATTAAAATAGTAGACCAAAACTAAAGTAGGTATCCATTCAAAATCATATTGCAAGATAAGTTTGTTAGAATAGGACATAAAGATACTTTCTCATTATTTAAATTCAATATTAGTAAATATATATATATAATTATTATCAGTTCATACAAGCTAAACTGTAGTAATAGTTTATTGTATCCAACTGGGAAAATAATGCTACAGTTTTTTTCGCGCGAGATGCGAGTGGCGGAGCAGGCCCGGCCCATATATGGAAGCATATGAAGCTGTTGCTTCGGGCCCCAAAATTTTATTAGTTAAAAAGGGGCTCCATTTTTTATTTTGACTTTTTTATACTGATATTGTGTTTGATACCAACGATAAAAATGGGCCCAAAATTTAAAATATGCTTGTTTGATTTATGAAAATATAACTTACTTCCATCTTAAATATTTAAGCTTTATAATTTATAATTAATTTCTTAAAATATTATAAAATTAATTGTATATATGGGCCACTCTTTGTAGTTTGCTTCATGCCCTTGAAAAGTTAAAGGCCGACACTGTAGAGAGACTTACCTAATTGACAGTTGTATTGGAGATGCTCTAAGGATATATAAATTCCAATTACATGCAAATTTAAATATTTTATTAAATGCCTGCGTGCTACCTTTCAATAACTATTTTGGATCCATTCCGAATGATCAATCCTTTTTTAAGTTAACTGATAAAAATAAAAGTGTGAAGCTAAAAATGATACACAAAAAATATTCATGACATAATACTTACCAATATTAGCATTGAATCCACTTAGTGCAACACTTCCAATTGAAGCAACCCCAAAAATACTGATCCAGGACTTGGTTGAATCCTTCAGCAATAGTGCAGTTGATTTCACTCCTACTTTCACATCATCTATTTTATCCTGGGATTAATTCCTTCTTACATTATGGATGATATATTAATTTGTATTACTGTCCCATTGTGAACTTTTAAAGAACTAGTAATATCACATTAAAAGAAAAAACTAGTAATAACATCACGTTGCTATATATTAATCTATTAGGTTTCAGATTAGACATTATATGTTCAAAATATATAAAGACTATCGTTTTTTAGTCCTAACAAACCCATTATATATACTTGGGTGGGTGGGTTGATTTGAAATTGGCAAAAACTGTTGAAAAGGGGGGAAAATGTCAAGTGAGAAATACATGGACTGATCTGACAGTAAAAGTGATTGCATGCACCTTTAAGCTTGAAAAATACGTTTTTTTAAAAAAATTTCAAATAATATATTTTTTTTTATTAAAGGCTTAATTTTTATATTAACTCCGTCTAATAAAAAATGACATAATTTAAATTTTGAAGTCACCTGAATCAATATTTAACTACCAATATCTTTATTTATGCATGTGAAAAAATTCTGAAAAAAATAATAATTTGAAAATATATGTTAAAATGAATTAAAAATATATTACATGATAATCATCTTGTATGTATAATAACAGAATAAAATGATTAAAATGGGGTCGGTTCGACTCCAAAAGTCAAAGTATGCCATTTTTACTAGGACGGAGGTACTCCGTCCGTCCCATTTTAAATTGCACAGTAATTATTATCACGTTATTCAAAATAAATGTTTGACCATTAATATGTTCAGCTAAGTATAATAACGGCAAATAAAAAGTTGATATTTAGAAACTACTTGTTACGACAAATTCAACAATATCACACATGATAATATTGTTGCTCATAAATACTTATTCAAATATGCAGTCAAACTTTGATAGATAATAGTGTAAAAAAATAAATGGGCAATTTAAGAGGAGACCAATGAAGTAGTATATTTTGTTAGGGTCCACATAACAAAATAGTCATAAATAAAAAACAGGAACTTTTTAATGACTTCATATATATGTACATACTCTCTCTTGCCTGTCAATAATAGGTCCTTTAAAAAAAATTCAAGGTATGTTTGACCACCGATAATTCTAATTTCATACAAAAACGGATTATGAAATTTTACCTTTATAAACTTCATGTTACGAAGAATTCAAAAACATATCACGTAATGCCTGCTACGGTATGTAAATAAAGCTATTGAAGGTCAAACATGGCTTGAAATTTTTTGTAGTCAAACAGAGCAGAGCCATTATTAGAAAATCGAAGGAAGCATATTTAAATTAGTGTAGAATTTAGCAATTGGAATTGTGTTAAGAATTTATTTGTACCTGATGGGCATATATGGTATCAAAATTAAGAATCCAGAAGAAGCAGCCAATGAGGAGAGGAATGGTAACTCCAGAATGAATGAATCCTTTGACAGCACCCCATGAATACAATACTCCCCAACTCATAGCCACACCAAGGAAGGCTTGAGGCTGCATTAATCAACTAACAGTTTGTTTTCAATAATAAAAAAATAGAGTCACGCTTAATTATAATTGCATCTATTTAATTATAAATATACGAAATTATCATATAAGGATTATTTTTAATATCGTGGGAGGAACTGTGATCGTAAGTAAGACTGACTTGTTTTAAATGGAGGAAAGGATTATATTATATTTTCCCCCAAAATAATTGTTCATAAAACTTACATAATAAAAGATCTCGCCATTCTAATCAAATACCCACCCAGTATGTAATCCTCTTCATGAGCGGATAAACACAGATCATTGGCAGGAGAGAAATCCATAATAGACGGCTGCAAATAAATACAATATCAATTTTTTGCTTAAATAATCATATTAAATATCAATTAATTTTTTTAATACAATCCTCAGAAAAAATATATTCCAAATATCAATGGGTATTTGAATCATAGACTCCTATCATAAAATCAATTGGTATATTAAGATATAACTATGTCAACCACCAATATGAGATTCTAACAATGAATTTTTTTATTAACAGTAACTACTAACTAGAAACTAGAAATATACTCCATCCGTCCCACGAGTAATGACAAATTTACTTTTTCAAAGTCAAATTTGAAAAAGTTTGAGGGTAAATATAAACTAATATATACATAATAAATATATCATGTGAGATATTGCTGGATTCATCTTAACATATATTTTCTAAATATCAATTTTTTTACGAAATCGGTATATGTAACTAGAGATATTGACGGTCAAACATGATCGTTGAATATCGTGAAAAAGTAAATGCGTCATTACTCGTGGGACAGAGGGAGTATGTCGTCCTCTCTTTCTCCCCTCTCTCAAAAAAAACCCTACTCTCTCTTCTTTTTTCTTTTCCCCATCTCCCCAAGGGAAACAATGATTTTTCAATTGATATTCTTTGAGTATTTACGTTATTGAATAAGTATGGATCTGTCTCTATACATTAGTATTGTTTCTAGACCTGATAGATTAGATTGTTGTGTTTGTGATGATCATTCGATTTAGTTGTTCGCGTCGATGTTTTTGTTCTTGATCGATTGTGTTTTCGCAATTTTATGTATTTTTTGTTAGATTTTCCATTAATTTGGATGCTTCATATTTGTATTTTTCAAGATATTTACAGTTTGAACAACATAGATTGTGATTTGGGTCAAGTGGTGTTGCAGTTCTTGAAGATCCTTGTTTGGCGAAAAGATTGATGTGTGATTGCAAGAATGATTTTCCACAATGATTCTGATGGTACTGAATGGAATAAATAGAGTACAAAAGGTAGACTAGGTCTAGTATAACTCTAATATAGTCATGACCATAATCAAATCTAATCTAATCATCATATTGACTTATTCTAACACCCACCTCAAGCGAAGCGTCGAATGCTCGCTGATGCAAAGCTTGGATCGAAAAAACTCGAACCACAGACGAGAAAGCCCTTTGGTGAATATGCCCGCAATCTGAAGAACAGTAGGAGCATGAGCAACACGCAGCTTGCCAGAAGCAACCAACTCTCGAACAAAGTGATAATCGATGTTGATGTGCTTGGCCCTCTTGTGAGCAACTGGATTATGAGCTAAG
>JAULKJ010000013.1:2167698-2177846 GCA_032355405.1 Rubia balearica | reverse complement strand
TCATCAAATGGTGAAGCCTCATACATACTCTCCTGAGGAATTGCAGCAGGGTCACGTTCCTCAAGGAGCAATCTCTCCGTGAGATCTGATACAGGTGATGAAACACCTTGACGGATGCAAAACCCTTTGTGTATACTGCAAAATGTAAAAACAAAAAAACAAATTACAGGAGCTCCATATAGAAATCACAAATTAAAAACAAGTGTTGTTGGGATGGGTGAGAGAACTAAGGAAATTACCTTATCAAATATCTCAATGTCATTGAAAAGAGAGGATCGTAGGCATTCAGATGAGCTCTTAAAATAGAAGATACAAGTCCAGCAATGTCAAATCTCCTCCTCTCTGACCACTAAGACAATGACCACAAAGCAAACTATCTATTAGAATTTACAAAGAAACTGTTCACTGAAGCTTGAACATAATCACAGATATATAAATGATTTAGTTTTCTTTTACTATTCTTACCAGATCAAACTAGTAACCAAAACTATACATCTAAAATCCAACAGCCAGAATTCAGAGAAGGAAATGCATATCAAGACTACCAACCTCATCCGCCACTGGGGAACTCTGGTCATCTTTATCGTAGATAAAAGCTAGGAGGACATGCTTGAATTCCTCATATGCTTCCTTCAAATCACATAGGATATTGCTTTAGTTTAGATAAAACACAGGCTAAGAGGTGGTGTGTTAAATATAATTGATAAAAGAATTAGGCGTAAAAAAAAGGAAACACCCATTTTCCCCCCATGCTACAGAAAAGGGAACAAAAGCAAGATACTAAAAAGGCGAAAACCAGACATCCCTAACAGTAAAACAGATAGAGAATCTTTTTCAAGCCAAATATAAACCAAACATTTATCAACTGCACATCTGAAACTACTTCCACAATAGTTCACATGATTAGGAGATAAACAAGTATACAGTGTCAACGCATAACAGCCGTTTACAGATAGATAAATCCCTGGGTGGGGATAATGCAAAAAATCTAAAACCTAATTATCAAGGAACATCAGCATATAATATACTACAGAACTTGTGCCCAACCATAGGACCAAATAAACAAAATGGAAAATACCGGATAGGCATCAAGCGCGCAAGGAGCGAGAACCGTTCGTAAGCAATTGATGGCTGCATCACGATCCTTGAGCGTTCCTTTCCTCAACAACTCAATGAATTTCTGCACAATAAAAGGATAGCTAAATTAAACAGGAGTTACAAAGACATTATACTTCTTATTTACAACGAGGTACTCCCTCTGTCCCTCTAATTGTGTCTTACTTCCTCTTTTTACCCTATTCATCGATGATTTTATATTTTTAATGTCTTTAATTATGTATAACAATAAATTATAAAATTTATATATTTTAAAAACATGCGTTAAGATGAATGTAGTAATATATCACACAAAAAAAATTATATTTATAGTTTTTTACAATTGAAACAACATTAACTTTATTGATGAACGACACGATAAAAGGGACAGAGAGGGAGTACCTGTTTTTGCAGACGGAAAAGAAGGCGGTGATCCTCTAGAGCGAAAGGAGCGTAGACGCGAAGGAGATCCAACGCCGCATCAATTTCGCCGGATTCCAGAGAGCGCCTGATCTGCCGAATCAGCAACCGCGACTGGTAGGAAGACAGCGAGGAAGACGAAGAGGAGGATAACGACGACGACGGCGAGGAGGACGGCGACGGTGACGACGGAGGAGTGGACACTTCGATTAAGTTCTCGGATTTTGCGAACTCGATGACGAGCGCGTCGAGTGCTTCCCAATTCACGGGCATCGATTCCATTTCGCGTTTAATTTGTCTACGTCAGTTTCTCCTTTTTTCTGTTTTGCTGACCTCCTTTTTTTTGAGTGGAAAGAGGAGGATAAGTGGGCTTGAAGAAATTTGATGGACGACTGCTTTACCGTTTATTTTCCAGAATCCACTGTTGGTAACTTCGTTTTTAACCCATTGAGTTGGGTATGCGTCCATGTAATTGAATTTGACACACTCATTTTTACTGATTATTTTTTATGAATTTAATACATATTTTATTATAAAATTCATTTAATTTCATCAACTAATTCTATATTTTCTTTCATCAACTTATTCCTATTCACCTAACTCCAAAACACTTGAACCAATGGTGTAAATCAACGAAACTGAATGTAGTATATACTCCATTCCTCTTTTAGTTGTACTCATATACTTCATTTCTCTTTTAGTGACACACTTGCATTAGTATGACGTTTTTTAAACACTTTGAGTTGCACTTATATACTACCTCCGTTTCATTGGATGTGACACATTAGACTTAAGTGTTTGGATTTAGGTGAATGAAATGAGTGGATGAAATTGAATTTAAAAAGGAAAAAAGTAGAATGAGTGGATGAAAATGAACGAATCTTACTAAAAAAAAGAAAGTGTGTCACATCCAATGGAATAGAGAGAATACTTCTTTTCTCTATTAGTGACCCAATTACATAAATATGATTTTTTTTAAAATGATATACTTGAAAAAATATGCATAAAGAGGTAAGGGACAAACTTCTTTTCCCCATTTTGTCCCTTTAAAATATGAAATATTAGTTAATAAACAAGTTAATAAACGCAATACAATAATTTAAACTAATCACTTCTATAAACGTTTTTTTGTCTATTACTACATTCAACACTAATCCAAGAGTTTAGAATTAGTGTGCCACAAATAAGAGGCCAGAGGGAGTACAATAAATCTAATATTATTTATTCTATTTTAAAACTATATATTACATATTATAATATTAATAATGATTAAATTACATACAAATATTAGAGAGCCGTTAGATTAAACTAATCTTGACAAATTTTGTTTTTATAATTTTATTTTTATTTTTTATAATTTATTATATTTCAATACATATATTTAAATTGGTTTCAAATTATGATAACTACGTTGAAATAAATTTTAAAAAATCAAATCATTAATAAAAGTGATGTTGTTAGTGATTCGGCATGGGTATCTTCAGAGTTAGATTTAGAGCTAGTTTTGGCATGGGTATCTTCAGAGTTAGATTTAGAGCTAGTTTTATACTGCAATTATTTATTTAATTTAAATAAAAGAAAAGTGGACTGATTTTAAATGTTCAGACATATAAACTCACTACACCCGTGCCGATGCACAAATTATGAACAAAATTTTAATATATAATATATAATTTAAATAAGTAATAATTTGTTGTTATATGCATATAAGAATTACATATGTTGTAAAAATTTATAATAAATTAATATATTTATAAATATTATAGAGAGATCTTTGTCTATATATATATATGTATTTTACACACAAAAAATATCAAATGTTGTATATACTTGTATGCTATAAAAAATATAGTGACAAAGAAAATAGATACAACTTTAAATTTACTATGTATAATAGTACCAAATAGTCATACATGCCAATTTTTATGGGTGACACTTGTCCAAATTGACTTGGTTAAGTCACCTAAGTGTGAGGGTGATACTTAACCAAAAATAGCTCTTTTAGTTATATTTATATATGAGTATGTCTTCTAACATGTGACATGTCCATAAATTATGTACAGACCACCACTGTGTATTTCAACTTATACACTGCATTTATTGTATTACATACTAAATTTAAACATTCTAAAATGTATTTTTATATCACATTTTTTTTATATTTTCGCATTCATATACACATTATTACTTGTTTTAACTTATATAATACAAAATTATTTTTAAAAAATATATAATTTTCAAGGTAAAAAGCATGGTGTTTATCCATAAGTTTATGGACAGGCCATCTTTTCTACTCACTCTGTACCAACTTAAACTGCACACTTTGACTTTTGACAATTGACTCAAAAAATGTTTGAACATTAATATCTTTAATCATGCACAATTAAAAATTATAAAAAATTGTATTTTAAAAATACACATTAAGACAAATTTAACACTATGTCACATGAAAATATCCTTACTTATGTATCAATAAAATTTTATAGTTATTTTGACTAAATGAATAGTTCAATTGCAGTTTAACCTCGGAGAGAGGAAGTAAGACTTTCTCTCGGTTATAGATATTTTAAAAGGATGATGTAGTAAGAAGAAGTAATGACATTTGTCAAATTAATAGTCCTACACTTTAAGATTCCTAAGTGCAT
Organism: Rubia balearica; assembly: GCA_032355405.1. NCBI lineage: Eukaryota > Viridiplantae > Streptophyta > Magnoliopsida > Gentianales > Rubiaceae > Rubia > Rubia balearica. The sequence goes on along the minus strand of JAULKJ010000013.1, from coordinate 2,173,686 downwards.
GTAATTTAAATGATTAATTTACTATATTATTCTACCTACATTTATGATTGGATTCTAAATTTTTTATTTTATTCTTAAACAATTTCTAATTCTTAAAATATTCTCTCATAATTTCGATAAACATTATCAACTAGCTCATATTTTTTCAAACATTTTTTTATTATCCATACAAAAATAATTAAATTTAAAATCAATTGCTCTATGTATTTTGTTGAGGGACTTTCATGTATTTACGTCTGAAAGAAAATTATATTTAATTTTCACAATATTTTATAGTTATTTTCGTGAAATTTAATTTGTCATGTTTAATTTCTACAATGATATTTGTTTTTTTTAAAAATCTAACTTCCACAATACCATAGGAGATGAAAAACTTCAAGGATCCTATAGTTATTGAGCACCAATCTCATAAGATCTTTGGCTTATATACTTGGACAAAAGATTTGGTACAACACCACAAAGCAATACAACACATCTAAATCTACTGAATCATACATGCTACATCAACGCCGTGCTCGTGCCGGTTACTCCACCTTCCTTGATCTCAGCTCCAACATCCTCTATCACGTCAGAAGTCCACAAAGTCAGTTTGTCACGAACAAGTTGCGCGATAAGAGTATTGTATTTGTAGGACTCCTCACCTAAAGTGTCCAACTCAAAGATTGTTTCATCAAATGTCTGCAATGAGCCAAAATTAATAATTAAGAGTTCCCGATTGAAGCATCGCTCACTACCATATGACAGCCCCTTGGGCACCGGTGCCCATTCCTTACGGGCACCGGTTTTCCTTATGGTAGTGGTTGCAACCATTAATGCATGCATGGGGAGAGTTTAGTTCTTGAAAGTTTTATCAAGTTGTGGGTGTGTGAACATGGTTGTCTTCATATTGTAGATGGTACATATATATACATACATATATATATACATATATATATATATATATATATTTGTCTCCAAGAACATGGTTGTGTTTAATTTATAATGTGTGGATATTGAATCATGGATTTCTTTTTATTTTTTATTATGACATTTAGATACAATGGATCGAGAATATATTCTTACATGGAGAACAAAAATGCTTAATTGTCCGAGTGCAACTAGATGGAGTGGTGATTATATTGGTTTTGTAGATTCGTTTCTTGATTATGCCTACGGTAGGGAGGAGAGGATACTTTGTCCATGCAAATGATGCTTGTGTCGGGAAAGGTTGGATGAACGTGGGGTTGTTAGATATCACTTGTTGAAGAACGGATTTGATAGAGGTTACATTGTTTGGACATTTCATGGGGAGGAAACAACGTAAGGTTGGGGGGTTTGACGACAAGGATGGAAGCAATTGTACCATCGTTTCTATGTTCAATGACATTGTAAGATATTTTAAGGGGAAGCCTGAAATATTGAGTGTCTTATTGGAGGAAAAAGAGAAGCCATTATATCCAAGATGTAAAAGCAGGGATACCACAATATCCTTTTTTATGGAGGTTTTCAATTTAAAGGCGGAAAGTGGTTGGAGTGATGCAAGTGTGAATTCAATTCTAAAGCTTTTGAATGATAAGTTCCCGAATGGGATGGGATACCAATTTTTTTTATGTGGCGAAGAAAATATTGTGTCCTGTTGGTCTGGAATATAAGAAAATACACGCATGTCCTAATGATTGTGTGTTGCATGACGGTGATCTTAAAGATGCGGTTGAATGTCCTATGTGTAAACGTTCTATGTATAAGGGTGTGAAGAGTGATGTTGATGGGTGTTTTGGTAAGCGGGAGAAGAAGGTCCCATTGAAGTGTATGTGGTATCTTCCGATAATTCCAAGGTTGAAGAGATTATTTGCAAATCCAAATGATGCAAAGAAGTTGAGGTGGCATGCAGAGTGGGAAATACCAATTGACGAGAAGATAAAACATCCGGCAGACGACGAACGATGGAATTTTTTTTACAAAAGGTATCCTACATTTGGTTCAGAAGTTAGAAATTTACGCCTTGCTTTGTGTACCGAGGGGATGAATCCATTTGTAAATATGTCATCAAAAAATAGTTCTTGGCCTGTGATGTTGGCTATCTAAAAATTTTCCCCCATGTTTGTGCATGAAACGGAAATATGTTATGATGTCTGCACTTATCTCAAGTCCCAGACAACCTGGAAATGACATCGAAGTGTACTTACGAACTTTGATTGATGATTTGAAGTTGTTTTGGGAAGAAAATGGGGTGATGGTATTTGATGGCCATATGAATGTGGAGTTTCAATAGCACACCATGTTTTTCTGCACGATTAATAATTTTCCAGCGTGTGGAAATTTTTTGGGGTATGTTGCGAAGGAGCACAAAGCATGTCCTATTTGTGAGGAGAAGACGAAATTCAAATAGCTAAACCATGGGAAGAAGGCAGTGTATCTTGGACATAGAAAATGGTTTCAAGGAAACCATAAATACCGGGATGATGTGGTCAACTTCCTTGGGGGGAAAATGAAGGGAATCTTCCATGCCACTTACCGGGGTGGAGATTCATATGAAGGTAAGAAAGCTGAAAGTAGTTTTGGGATAGCACAAAGGCAGGAAAAAAATACAATGTGATAGTATATGGAAGAAGAGGTCTATTTTTTTATTTACCATACTGGGAGCATCTTGAGGTTAGGTATTGTTTGGACGTGATGCATATTGAGAAGAATGTTTGTGAAATTCTGGTAGGCACTCTGTTGAATATTCCATGGAAGACAAAAGGTAGTTTGAATGCCCGGTTAGACTTGGTTGAATTGGGAATAAGAAATGACCTAGCTCCAGAAATGAAAGGAAAGATGATTTATTTACACCCTGCACCTTGTACATTGTCAAAGGAGAAGAGAACCTCCATTTGTGATTTTTTGAAATCAGTGAAGGTCCCTATTGGTTACTCATCGAATGTTAGTCGGGGCAGTTACATATAATTGTAGGGTGAGTAGGTTGAAATCTCATGATTGTCATGTTTTGATGCAACAACTTTTACCCGTTGCTATTCGGGAAGTTTTGGAGGATGATGTAAGGTACTCAATCACTAAGCTCTATTTTTTCTTCAGCTCCATATGTCAGAAATCCATTGATCGAAGCCAGTTGGATGTCCTGCAGAAAGAGATTGTTGTTGTGCTATGCAAGTTGGAAATGTATTTCCCTCCTGTGTTTTTTGATATAATGGTTCACTTGGTTGTTCATTTAGTATGGGAGATAAATATATGTGGCCCATTCAGTATGCCTTGGATGTATCCTTTTGAGTATCATATGAAAATATTCAAGGGATATGTGAAGTGTATGAGTCGGCTGGATGCTAGTATTATTGAGAGGTATGTTACTAAAGAAGTAATTGAATTTTGCTCTAGATATTTGGAGGATTGTGATAGTTTTGGGGTGCCAAAGAATAGACATGTTGACCGATGGGTGGGAAATCGAGGTCTAGGGGAATTTTATTTACTCCGTTGAATAGTGACTTGATGAAAGTTCATTTATATGTATTGAGGAATTTTAGGGAAATCGTAGATTATGTGACTGAGCACCTTAATTTGATCTCTAAGGTTCATCCTACGTGGCCCCCCAACAAAGTCCAGTTGGAGCACAATCAAAATTTTGTGAATTGGTTTTATGATCGATGCAATATCGGTGATCAGTACGACAAAAATATTGTGCACTTGCAAGGAAGCCTAATAGCACAATATTGATGTATTCTGGATACGACATGAACAGTTTTAGTTTTGCTACCAGGGACCAAGATTCAAGGAGCACGGCACAAAACAGTGGGGTTTATGTTGAGTCTGAAACAATATGGTAAGAAAGTAAGAAAGACAACAAACCAATCCTCGCTGTAATTTTCTTTTACGGTGTTATTGATGAGATTTTGGATCTTGACTACGGAGAATTCAGGATTCCTGAGTTCAAGTGCAAATGGGTTGACAACATAACCGTAGTTTGAGCTGACAATCCAATGGGTTTTACACTGGTTGACAAGAGTCGTGAAGCCTACGAAAATGATCCATTTGTTTTGGCTTACCAAGCAAGGAAAATTTTCTACGTTGATGATCCGTTTAATGTAGGGTGGTCGATTGTCTTACAAGGTAAGAAATATTGTTTCAATGATGACATTTATTCTGAGGTTACAACGGAGAAATTAGAGTTTCCAGAAATTTTCCAACTACTGATTAACTATGAGTTGGGAGCCGCTCGGAGAAAATATAAAAATGGCATTTGGATAGATACAGATGGCAGGGAAGTGGGGGCAGTGCAATAAAAGAAGAGGAAGGTGGTTGGAGACTAGTGGTTTAAAAGTATAGACTTGTGTAGGTATATTATCCATGTTTGTAGTATGTTCTGTACTGTATGACTCGCAAGAATATGAAACTGTGTGATAATCGGTATTTATTTGGCAAAAGGGCAACTAGAACTAGGCACAACTGCTCTTTGACTTTGAATTTTGAAAAAAACAGTGACAATAGGCTCTGACCGCAGCTGTGCGTAGCTTCTCTATGACTTTGAATTTAGAAAAATAGTAGTAACATAAGGATCAGACTGCAGCTGCACTATGACTTTGAATTTTGAAAATAACAATAACATTGGGATCTGTCTGCAGCTGCACACAGCTGCTCTATGACTTTGAATATTTAAAAACAACATTAACATTAGGCTCTGATCGCAGTTGCGCGCAAATGCTCTATGACTTTGAATTTCGAAAAATAATAGTAACATTAGGCTCTGCCCGCACCTGCTCTATAACTTTGAATTTTGAAAAACAACAGTATCATTAGGCTCTGACCGCAGCTGCTCTCAAACGCGACCATTACTTCACTACTAAAATTAAAATAGCCCAACAATATAGATATCACCACATCTAGCAACACAAAAGTATAGAATTTACCCAGCTCGTAAGCTCATAATGCATGGGCACACCATTCATAAGCATCCAAGAGAATTTGCAATCACATAACAAAAATGATTAAACTACAATTCCAAAATACACATAATAAAAAAACAACATTAAGAGTCAAGCTGCGTCAACCTGTACCTATTTGGTTCCCCCTTCCGCTTCTGATGCATCATCCTCGACTGGGGTCGGGGACGTGTTGGAGGTAGGAAGTTCTCCCAAGTAATTCACCTTCTTTCCTGCAATGACCGTCAATTATTTCCCCGCCTCCTGGGTTCAGCGAATGAGGTGATCTATCTTGGCCTCCAAAGCGTTCATCTGTGAATCCAACTTCTCCTTGAATATTTTACCTAATTTGGGGCTAGATGACGCTGCTGAAGCTGATATCTGTCTCTTATCGAAGACAACATGATTGATTTAAAGCATCAGGTTGTGGGGAATGTCCTTAGATCTCCACTCGCACCCCGGTTAAGAGCACAACCCCGTGATGACGGAAGAGAAGCCGATATTGTTATTGTGGTGAAGAATCTCCCGAATTCCCGCCATGATGGTACTCCATACGTCAATGCTTAAATTTTTATTGATACTATAGAGGAGCATCAGACGTGAACGGTGAACTTTGGTGTTGATCCGGACCAGCTTCAGTCTTGCGGTGATGAAGTGGTACCATACGTTCATCTCGTTTGTCAAGAACTTCTTGTCAATTGTCGACCATTCCAAGGAAATATTTTCCATTACACTCTCACCATCATCGTAAACTGTCTTTAGAATTTTAGCCTATAACGCTTTCTCCACAGCCTTCTCAGCAGCTGCGTACTCAGTTGCTGGTTTCGGGGGATTCAGTAATACTGGTTGATCACCTCAGTTGATATGAGGACCCTCATAGAATGGCAGCAGACAACCTTGGAATTGGTGTACTTAAGGAGTGACAGCATCTCACATGTGAGAGTCTTGTTCGCACGAACCGGGGAGGCACAGTAGTTCTCCCATCCGTGATGGATGATGTACTCCCCGTAAGGTGATTCAGCCCGTAAACCTTGCTCCAGTACAAGTTCATGGGCGATGAATGAGCACATCTCGAAGATGGAGGACCTGTCCGAGAATG
>JAULKJ010000013.1:2008069-2018329 GCA_032355405.1 Rubia balearica | reverse complement strand
ATCTAAAGAAGCCTCAGAGGGGATCGCTTACAATTGGAAATACGTTGTTGAAAGCCAGTGTGAGTAATTTACTTGATCAACCATCAGTGTTATTTCCCTTCCCTGGTAGCTTTACAGAAATATGTTTCACCTTGGGAAACATCTTTTTGATTGGTCTTAAACAAATTTAGTCCTTCATTATCGGAAAGTATGTAGTAACATAGGTTGTCTAAACTGCAGATGGAAATGGTGGGCTGAAAGCTGGTGCCTGTCCCAGTCGTTCAGAATCATCTCCTCTGAACACAAAAACAATCTCGCTAGTTCTTCAAAATTACTTTCCCAATAACCCCAACAGGACAGAAGCTTGTGTTGACAATTCCGCTCCTCTGCGTACTATGATGCAGACTTGCTACAAGGCAGCTGGAAATAGGTGGCCGAATTTTATCGCCGTTGATTTTTACCAGGTACAAACAATGGCACTTTACCCATTACTTGTAGAAAATTCTCGTTATTGGTTTCAAAAATCAAGTAAAACCATTATGAATATGATACTGATAAAATCTACTCCCTCCCTGCAGCTAAGTGATGGTGGAGGAGCCGCGGAAGCAGTTGATGAAGCAAACGGCCATTTGGCTTGTGGTTGTGACAGCATTGCATATTGCAAGGTTGGTTGTTTTATCATTTTATTGTCCTTAGTTTAGCCAGCTCACTGAAAATTTGCAGCAATTTGAATTAGGCCTGGATGAAGTTGTCAGTTTAAACCTTCTGATTTTCATTGAAGTAAATATTTGCTCCCATGTTCTCTCTATGGGATGATCTTCTATAAAATTAGAAGCTTTGGCTACTCTGAAATTGAGTAAAACTGAGGCATCCTGACCAAATATCAATTCATTTGGTTATTCGGTTAATAATTTGTTCAATACAAGCAGGCAAATGCAACATTTGGGACGTGTGATGTCCCTATGCTCGCGCCACCACCACCAGCGCAACTGTCACCATCAGCAACAACCGGAACAGGACCGGCAGCAGATGATCCTAGCCACGGTTCACCCACGAGCCAGCCGTTCCAGCTCCAGTGGCTGAGCGCGGCTATTCTCTGCCTAATCTCTGTCACCAAGGTGATGGGAGGCCAGATGTGGAACCTTTAGTGCTGAAAGATGCAAAAAGAGAGACTAATTGTTTCATTACTTTATCCTTTTTATGCACATTCGAAAAGTAAGTTTCATTTTTTTCCGGCATCTCAGATGCATGAGGAATTAGCTTGCGGTTTGTATGTCCTTTTCTGTAACGATCATTTCATGTGAATTTGGCGACTCCCTAACTTTCTGCAATACCTTACATAACACAATATCTGCATTCCTTGTGAATTGCAATGTTGCACGTAATAAGTAAATGAAAAGCCGCCGAAGAGTTCTATTTCCAGTTGACATTTTCGGACTCGAATAGCCACTGGACATGTCATGGCCTGGAAGCTGTTAGTGGAAAGGCTTTTTCCGTCGCCGCGCGAGCTACTTGAAAAGGTTTGGAGATTCATAAGGTTGTCAGTTTTGACACAGGAGATCCAGGAACTAGACCCGGAATTTATTGTGATCCCAGCACATACTGATTCCGACGGAATCAAGCCTGATCCCAAACTGTCTTGAAGAGTTGGAGCCTTGGAGGTATGCGTGCGTATAATTTACTCGATATGTCAATGTAAAGACCGTCATCTATAAAAATACGAGGGCGATGTTATACGTTTCGCTAAGATGTTGATAAAAGAATATTAGTGACAGATAGTTTTAATTCCTAATGTAGATATCGTGAATCAAACTCAATGTAATGTACCCTTTAAAAAACTTCAATGTGATACATAAAAATATTTTATTATTATTAAAAAAAAATCCATTCACTGTGTATTAACTTGAGATAAAATCTTGGGAAAAACCTTCTTTCTATAGGCATATGGAAATACGGGGTTGAATTAAAATTATAGAAATGTAAAAGGTTTTAGTTGTAATGTTAAAAATTTGTTATACAATGTGCAGTGGTTATGAGTGTATGACCTGATTTATGCAACCCGAAAATTTTGTTTTAATTTCTTGTAATTTGTCGTTTAAACTTTGGTTTATCCATAACTTATGGAAATACCGTCATTCAAGAGACGAACTCTTAACTTAAATGTTAAGTAATAGAGTATGTGAGTTTAATTTTGTTTAATTTTAGATTTTGTACAAATATCTATTTCACTTGCACGATAATTCGCATTTTATTTAAGAGTCCGTCTCTTGAAGGACGGTCTTTCCAGAGTCATAGAAAGACTAAGGTTTAAAGTGCAAGTTATAAGAAATGATATATAATATTGTCGGGTTGCATTGCACAATAAATTTTTGATATTGTAACTAAAACATTTTACCCGCGATAGCGTTGGAGACACCCGAGATGAAGACGCTCGCGGCAGCGCTAGAGACGCCTGCAGCGGCACTGGAACAGTGGAGACGAAGGGTGTGGCAAAAGTGGTGTGGAGTGGCGGAGGGGATGTTTGTGGAGGTAGCACTAGAACACTGGAGACAGAGGGATGGTGGAGGTGGCGCAGGTGAGGGTGGTGGGGGAGAAACTGATTGAAAGGTGGCGGGGGGAGGGGGAGGGGGATTGGGGTGTACGGGTGAGGAAGAGGGAGATGCAAAGTGTAAAGGTGGATTTTTTTGTCGAAGGGGTGAAATTTCCCCATTTTTTATAGTGGGTCAAAAAGTCACTCAATTAAATGGACCCAAAAGTAGTTCCGATTTCGGAACCTCATTCGGATCTCAATCATAGGCGGTTCTACGGTAGAACTGCCTCTAATTGATGTACATCAAAGGCGGTTCCTCAAAAACCGTCTTTGATCACTCTTGAACTGCCTTTAATCTGTCTCAAACGTACTTCTGAGTTCGAAATCTCGTCCGGACATCAATCAAAGGCGGTTTCAAGAACCGCCTTTGATTGCTGCATTTAATCAAGGCTTCTCCACTGGTGAGGGGTGAAACTCTCAGACATTGCCTTGGCTAATTCAAATTTATGTGTCTCAAACAAAGGTGGGTTGAGAATTCTAAATGATTCATGGGCTCTACACCTAACACGGTGTATTGGAGATTGAAAAGCTGTAATAGTGCAACTGAAAGGGAATGAGAATTTGAACATGAATTGCACTCGGTCGTGCAGATTGCCCTCCCAAGTGGTTCCAATAGTTGCACCGAAAATACTCTAAGAAAGCATTTGCCTCTTAACCTTCATTGCATATAACGTAGACTGAATTATTTTTCTGGTCCCCAACATATATCGCAATACCATCTTCTTCTACTCCCCAATTTCCATACCATCTTCTGCTCCCCGATGCTAATACCGCCTCATTACAGTACCCAATAAATTCAAAATGATTTGTTTGGTCTCCAAACCAGATTCCAGGTGGTTTTCAGTTAGACTAAATTATTATTTTTATTCCTAACATATGATCTTATACAATCTTTTGGTCCCCAAAACCACCTTGAAAATCACCTGGAATATGGTTTGGGACCAAACAAATCATTTTGAATTTGTTGGGTACTGAAAGGAGGCGGTATTGACATCGATTATCAAAAGATGGTATGGCGACATACAATGTTGGAGAAAAAAATAATTTAGTCTAGAATTTACTCCTAATTTAGCATTAAATTAGCAAAATCAGATCAATTTCAGTATATTGCAACGTGAAGTTTTACTCACTTTTAGAACTAGGAGCCAAAACGCTTGAACATTGGTTGGGCCTGTTGTATGCTCAAGAGTCAAGAAGTTTGGTATGGCCCAAGATCACCAAAATCTAATATCCAAACCAAATTCAAAAAGGCTACTTCCCACGTGACGACACGCATGCTTGACATGAATTGGGCCCCACCATCGAGGAGGGAAATGTTAACTTTCATTTTGGCGCGAAACCGCACATTCCCGCCATTTAGAAACCTAACTGATCCCTTTTACTCATTTTCCGATTTTAGTGAGCCGAGGCAGAGAATTCGAGCGTGACTTGGGGCAAAATGTCGGACGAGGAGCCAAAAATCGCTGGAAGACGGAGGAGCAGGGGATCTCAGTCGTCGGTCCGAGCTGAGGCGCTTCAGCGTCTGAAAGATATCCGGAGCGGCGGCGGCCGTAGGTCCGCCGAGGGAGGTATGGGATTTCACTTCAAAGTGGAGGATCCGATATACGATACCGTTGACGATGACGAGTACGAGGCATTGGTGGCGAAACGGCGGGAAGAGGGTAAGGATTTCATCGTCGACGACGAAGGGCAAGGGTACGGTGACGAAGGTCAGGAAGAGGACTGGTCCATCCCCGGCGTTCCTCTGTATTCCGATGAATCTGACGGCGAAGAGGAAAGGCCGAAGAGGAAGAAGAATAGCAAAAGTAGTGACGGTAATTCGGAGAAGAAGGAGCCGCAAATGACGAAAAAGCCCTCGGCTCTTGCTTCTGCTGCCGCACTTATGGGTAAGCAAAGAATTTCAAGTATGTTTACATCATCAGTATTTAAGAAGAATAGAGATGATAGTAAGGCGAAAAACAGTTTATCATGTGATAGTATAGTAGATGATGTAATTGCTGAATTTGCGCCTGATGACTCTGATAGGGAGAAGAGGAGGAGGAGGATGACTGCTAATTTAGTGTCAAATAGGACTAATTTTGTTCCAATGAATTCAAATATTGTGCCAGTTAAAGTTCAGATGAATGCTGTCAGTGAAGGTGTTGAAATAGGTGTTAGGCTTGAGGATAAGGCATTTGATGATTCGATTAGTGACTCTGTAGCAGTTGATACGGAGAAAAATGATTCTGTAGAGGAAAATGGGGGTGAAAACACTTCCACTGATGTATTGAAGGATGAAATGGACGGGGGGATTCCTTCTTCTGAGGAAAGGCAGGATGATGGTGAAAATTATTCTAACGAGGTTCAATTGGAAGGAGGAGCAAAGCTGGGAGAGAAAATGTTTAGTCTGAACGCCAAGATTAAAGGGGAGAATGATTCAGTGCTAAGTGCTACTGCAGGGTGGCAGGCATTGAGGACATCCGGAAATGTTGCCATACCTTGTGATAATTCTGAAGGTGTTCAGAATATGAGTAATGAAGAGAAATCAGATTTTGAGTTGGATCCTGATGGTTCATTGCCTTTTTATATACTTGATGCTCATGAGGAAATTTATGGTACCAATGCTGGCAATCTCTATCTCTTTGGCAAGGTATATAGATTTTCTTTCCACGTTGCTCTTTTCTCCTTTTTTGCAAATTTGCGTTACATTGGTTTATCAAATATACCAAAATTAGAGATATGGATGATGCTTGTGTTGTTTTTTCTAATTCATTTTATAAGTTTATTTGCTACATGCATGTCATATATTTTGAATTGTTCAGTTTGATGATCAAATGCTTAGTAATCATTCTTCTGACTTTTTTGACATTGGGCATATTTTACTTCAATTAAGGTAAAATCTGGGGATGCCTATCATAGCTGCTGTGTGGTTGTGAAGAATATGCAGAGGTGTGTTTATGCTATTCCAAGTGCTACTGTCTTTGAAGGTGACAAATTAACGAAGCTAGAAAGGGATGCCGAGGAGTCAAAAATATCTTCCACGGAATTCCGTACTCAGTTGCATGTAAGTTGATATAATAAATGTTATGATCTATTTATTGCATTCATCGATACAGTGCTCACACATCACTTTCACCTTTTTCTCTGGCAGGAGATGGCATCAGGATTAAAAACTGAAATTACAAAAGAGTTGCTAGAACGTAATGTTTCAAGCTTCAGTATGGCTCCGGTTAAGGTTTGAAGAACAATGAAATTATAGAATATTAATGTTAATTGTATTATTGTCAACCCTCTATTGTCATTTTCCAATCTGATGTTAGCTTCTTTTGTATTGCCCAACTGTTATTTGCTTGCAGAGGAATTATGCATTTGACCGATCTGATATACCAAAGGGCGAGAATTATGTCCTTAAAATCAGTTACCCGTTTAAGGTATGTTGCTTCTACTCTCTGATGGCTGAAACAATAAATTTGCTGCACAAGTGTTTGCTTATTTTGCTAATATCAGCTCCTGTATGGGAAATAATGATATGCAGGATCCTCCACTTCCTTCAGATATCAGTGGAGAAAATTATAGTGCTTTGTTAGGAACCCATTCTAGGTAATTCCAAGTAGTTTTCTGTTTTGTGCTTTCTGCGTCCTTCATATTTAAGTTTTATAGTTTCCGCTCACTCATCAGTTGTGAGGTTAACCTGAGAGAACCTTGCATGTGTTTACGAATGACAATCCTCCTGATTATTATAATTTGAGTTCCTCCATGGTTGAAAGTAATTTTTGGACAGATATGGCAGTTCCAAGTCTTCTCTGTTCCAGTATAACTTGGGACTCGTGCATATACTAGACTCTAGCTTCTTAATTTCAAAATTATGGACTTAGTGATATGACTTTCCACCAGTACATTCCACTTTTAAGATGAAAAGGTGCTAAAAGATGTTAACATTTTTTCCCAGCGCGATGGAGAATTTTCTCATAAAAAGGAAAATCAAAGGACCCTCATGGCTATCAATTTCAAGATTCTCTAGCATCCCAGCACCCCAGCGTGTAAGCCTCTCTTAACTGCGTCTTTGTTTACCTGCATTGAGTTGTGGCCATTGCCATGGGCACGCGTTAACATGTCCCTATTTGTTCAGGTTAGCTGGTGCAAGTTTGAAGTTTCTGTTGAATTTCCTAAGGATATTCAAGTCACAACTTCCTCAAAGTACGCTACAGAAATTCCTCCTGTAGTAGTCACAGCTATAAACCTGAAAACAATCATCAATGGAAAACTGAACCAAAATGAAATTGTTTCTGCATCTGTTATCTGTTGCAAGAAAGTCAAGGTACACACTACTAGGAGCTTATTTTCATGTACTATAGCACTACAAATAATATGCAGTTAATTTCTATTGCTGCTGCGATGAAGAGAACACCTGTACACAATTCAGCTGTTTTGGGTTGTGCTCCTGGAACTTTGAACTTTTCCCCTCCATTACTTGCTTGCAAATTGTGCAGAGTCTGTTTTTGCTAAAATTGAGCATGATAAATATCTTTGGACTTTAATGCTTGTCTTTAATCAATTGAGCATTGTTTATCCCAGTCACATAAATGTTGGAGGAAAGTATTAATCTGACGACCCTAACACATAAATTGCATGGACTTTCCAGATTGATCGTCCCATGTTAGCTTCAGAATGGAAGGAACGGGGCATGCTTAGCCACTTTACTGTGATTCGTAAGATTGATGGAGCGATATTTCCAATGAGATTCACCAAAGAGGTCTCAGACAGAAATACAAAAGCTGGATCCAATGTCATAAGTTCTGAAATCAAGTACATTTTCATGAACTCTTTTTCAATCATCTGTGTCTTGACATGATTACCTGATATTCTGACTAATTTTTCCTCTTCCCCTTCTCTCTATTTGATGTATCAGTGAAAGAGCTTTATTAAACCGTTTGATGACTGAACTGTACAAGTTGGATAGTGATGTTCTTGTTGGGCATAATATTTCTGGGTTTGACCTGGATGTTCTTCTTCACAGATTTCAGGTATGTCCTCGACATATCTTTTTGCGGTGATCAAGGGAAAGTACTACAGCACAGCTGGTTGTTTCTTACAATGATGATAATGTGTTGCTACCAAATTTATTTTTAATCCAAAAGGATCAAAACCATTAGAGGTGCTCTAGTTTGTTTGGTTATCTTGATGGGATATCATAAGAAATGAACTCTTCATCTCTACGTCTGTGGCCTTTACATATGAGTCTGTGGGGCTACATGAATAGTTGTGACTAGCATCCTTTAGTTTGTTAACTGTCTTCTGATGCTAGTATCATTTCATTAAAAACAAAAATGTGATGTGCAGGCTTGCAAAGTACCTAGCAGCATGTGGTCTAGAATAGGGCGTCTAAAGCGCTCTACCATACCTAAACTTAGCAAGGGAAGCAACTTTGGCTTAGGTGCCAGCCCTGGGATCATGTCTTGTATTGCGGGCAGGCTTCTTTGTGATACCTATCTTTGTTCTCGTGATTTACTTAAGGAGGTAGAGTAGACTTGTGGAAACTCTATCGTATTGAAGTACCTTTTGATGTTTATTGTGTTAAGTGCTTAAAATTTTCTTTTCCAGGTTAGCTATTCCTTGACACAACTCGCAAAGACTCAACTAAACAAAGATCGTAAGGAGATTACTCCTCAAGACATCCCTCGGATGTTTCAAAGCTCGGAACTGCTAATGGAAATAGTAAGTAGTTTCTTTTGGTTGTTAAGCAAATTAGCGTGCAAAGAGGTTGTTATTAGTTTATATTATCTCGAATGTTAAGCTGAAGATGAGATGGACAAATTGCAGCAGGTAACTACGTCAGATGAATTTGAACAACCCAACAACTCAAATAATTTGTGGTTTGATCATCTGAAAGTATATATCATGATTGCTATATAGGGCAATATAACATGACAACCTTAAAGCTCTAACCTGAAATCTCACTGCACCTTTATTTTTTGGGTATGCTGATGGGTTAACGGAATTTCATCTACCCTAAATTGCACAAAATCTTCCTGTTTAGGTTGACCAATCTCTCTTATCCTATCTGCAGTCTAAAAACCAACCCAGTTTGCAGCAGAACCTTTCTAGTATATTTTTGAGACTTATCATTTCATCCCATGCTATTGAGGCCCTTGGATAGATCATTGATCGTTTTTCCACTTTTTCCCCCTCCATTTGTTGAGTAGTTGTGAAAGGGTCTAATTTACCTCTCAAGGAAGATTATTTTCAGCTTTGACAAATGTGCACAATTTGTTACTGAAGAGTGAAGGTCAATTATTTCCGCAGATTGAGTATGGTGAAACTGATGCATGGTTGTCAATGGAACTCATGTTCCATCTCAGTGTTCTTCCTCTCACGCGTCAACTAACCAACATAAGTGGGAACCTGTGGGGAAAAACACTTCAGGTGGTCATCCTATATTTTTTAGTAATTAATAATTAATATTGCCCCTTGCATCTTCTAGTTACACTCCTTTGTACTCTCTCAGGGTGCTAGGGCCCAAAGAGTAGAATATCTGCTACTGCATGCATTCCATACAAAGAAGTTTGTAGTTCCAGATAGGTTGTCATCTCAGGCGAAAGAAATGAAAATGACTAAGCGAAAAGTCAACGAGGCTCCTGACAGCAAAGAAATTGATAGCCTTTACAATGAGGAAGCAAATTTGGAGAATGAATCTCTAGAAAACACTAGTGGGAAAGTAAAAAAAGGTCCATCTTATGCCGGTGGTTTGGTTTTGGAGCCCAAAAAGGGGTTATATGACAAGTACATTTTGCTTTTGGACTTCAACAGTCTCTATCCTTCAATTATTCAGGTGATCCCAGTATAATATCCTGCTCAGTCCCCTCTAGATATTCTTTGTAATTTCCATGTTATTCATTTTCTTGTATATGATGATATTGAATACTGTCTTACACGACACATTTTTTTCAGGAATACAATATCTGTTTCACAACTGTTGAAAGATTTTCTGATGGACTGGCTCCCCTGTTACCTTCCAGTACTAAGACCGGATTACTACCTGAGGTAAACTGCAACATTTAAATTTGCATATGCTTAAAATTAAATCCAAAAGAAAAAACCTAAAGTTCTCAATGACATGTTTCCTGTGAGTTAAATGTTGGGGTTTTGTAATGTACATGGATTTCCTTGCGAGTTCTGTTATTCATGGAGCTCAAACTTCGTGAATACTAGTCTCATTGAAGACTTTCATTCCTGAAGTGTAAATTCAGTCTCCTTAAGTAATAGTAGAGAAGTTTACAATGTTCTCTCTGTGTTTTCCACTTCAAATGTTTGCAAGGTCAGATTAGTTCTATGTAGCTCCGATTCATTGATGCAAGTGGTGTATTAATTGAATCATGTGTACCACTTCTGTGTTCATAAGGAAATTGGTTATATGATGTATTGCTTTACTGCATGTCATTGGTAGTGACCATTCACAATGTGTTTGTAGTTGCTTAAAAATTTGGTGGAAAGACGTAAAATGGTGAAATCGCGGCTAAAAACAGCCACAGGTCTGAAGGCCCAGCAACTTGACATTCAGCAACAAGCGCTGAAGCTGACAGCAAATAGGTATATGTAATCATCTGTTGTTTCTTCTTACAACCTTTCACACACACTGAGTTTCTGGTTATTCACATGGATTTCTTGTTTTCTCATTTGACTGGATGGGCTATAGTATGTATGGATGCCTGGGA
>JAULKJ010000013.1:1954049-1966647 GCA_032355405.1 Rubia balearica | reverse complement strand
CGGTACGGTTTTACCGACTGTGTCTTGTACAGACCTTGCTAACGAGAATGGTTTATCGGCCACAATAACATTTATTTACTTGTCATCCTTCAACCCGCATCTCGGTCCGTTGACTGGAAGCATTTCTTAATTATTTGAACCGCGCAAGTAGTGTGAATCCTTGTTGGCCATCGGCTAGGAGTTAATTTTAGAGGAAAAATGGCGCAACCATGTTAATCTTCGCAACACGTGGGCTGGTCTTCAATTGTTGGAAATGAAAAGACACTGGCTGCATAAAAGGGCATGATCCATTTACATATTAGCCTTAGAAAGGTTCGAAATGGATCGGGCCGTATTGGAACAAACGGCTCATGCCTAGGTATTGTGGCATGGTCATGGTAGCTAGCACGACCCATGTTGGGTGACCCTATGTTACAGGGTTGGGATTATCACCTACCCTTAATGCAACCCCATACCCGCACGCACGCCACAACACATGTTACGATCCTGTGCCGCTCAATGTGTGCCTGTGAACTGGTCTCCCTAAACAGCGATGCATATGCCTCTGGGTCATCCAATGCTACCCGTATAACCACTCACGGCCCATGATGTCCCCCTCCATACCCAAGATGCGTAGTGCAAAATGGTTGGTCACCCGCCAGGCCAGCACATTAACACTTGTAATTACTTCCCTAACCACATATGTGGAGTATTGAGCTACCCACATCCGGTTACCTTTTTGCAATATATTGAAAATGAGCATTTGCTCCCCAGTTTTTAGGACTTATATTTCTTCCTTTTTGCTTGTGTTGTGAAGCATTTCTCCCACTTTAAACTCATGTATTTCCGCTACGTACTTGTTCAAGCCCCTCTAAAGGCTTGGTGTGCAAGGCACAACTAAGTTGAGTGTGAAGTGAATGGAAATTAGGCGGTAGTTGTGATACTCTAGCACCGCTAGGCATCACAGTTAACTCCTTAAGAGGGTGACTCATGACAGTTGGTATCAGAGCCCAAGCAATCCTTTAGTGCATAGTGAAAGAGTTTGTCACTATATCGAAAAAGGCAGATCAATTGGAGAACATTGAGGGAGTTCTTTTGGTGAGGCACAAGAGTCCGGGAGCCTAGCTAACAATGTGGATCAGAAATGGATGTTTCTATCATTACTAAAGACATCGAGGTAGCCAATACGAAGGTTGGATGTCAGGATTAGGAAATCATTGAGCTGAGGAAAGCCTTAGCATCTCGCGAGTTCAACGTTGATAAGATGAGAGGGTATCATCGAGCAGCTTGGAGAAGATGTGCGCGTACTCAAGCAAGTTGTTGATAACTTTTCCCAAGGTAGGGGCAGTGGTGGTTATGTCTGTGTCTTACACAGAAGGAAAGTCCCTGAGCCTAAGAAATACGGTCGGGCACATGATGCGCGAGAGATTGATAAATTCTTGTACATGATAGAAAAATATTTTAAAGCGATCGAAATGAATTTGTAAATTGAGATAGTTATTGTTTCCACAATGTACTTAGAGAGCTGTGCAATGGTGTGGTGGTGCTCCCGGGACGAGGAGATAAAAGCTGGTCTGGTAGCCATAAACATATGGGATGTATTAAAGCTCAAGGTGAAGCAACGAATCATTCCCACCAACGTGAACAAACCGGTAGTAAAAGGGAATACATGTCGGGTTTCCAGTCTTGCATGCTCCACTTGCCTAAGTATCTAAAAGAGAACAAACTCTATGACTTCAACCAGGGATTAAATCTGTGGGCTAGACTCAAGCAAAGGAGAGCTTGTTACACTGAATTTAACTCAGCAGTGGCATTTATGGAAAGTCTTGGTCACTATAAGGGTAGAGGATCGCAAAGAGTTGATAGGGAGGTGGACAGTTCTACTATTTCCAAGTTAGGAAATGGTGCAGGTGCTAGTTCTCTCAAGGTGGGGAGTAACTTTATACCCATTCCGAGTAGCGGAGATAGCTACAGGCCCAATTCAGGTTCGAGAAGGAATGGGGGAAGCCCCAGTTCAAGTGCGGCTAGTTCAGTTGGGTCCGAGCCTAGGTGGGGAGGAAAACACAACGGGAATGAGCCACTTGTGTAAGGTACGTACAAAGGGAATCATGTCCTTGTTGATTTTCCAACAGAGTAGAGAATAACTGATATGTTCCTCAAGAACTCGAGATAAATAAAGGAGGCACTGAGCGAGGCAGTTCAGGAGTAGTCAACTGAAGAGTTTGGGCCCAATGAGGAAGTACCACGCTCCATGGAGGCATTAAATCTATGTTGTTATTCCATTCAATGGTGAGATCAATAGAACCGGGGCTGTTGAATCCTTTAATGGAGCTTGAGATACACTGGGTGGTTACTGCAGTGTGAACAAAGAGGAGAGCTATGGCTCAGTCAAGCAGAGCTAATGAGGCCCCATCAAAACTTGATGAACCTGAGATAGTCCGTGTGAAATTGATGTGACAAGAATATTAAGCATTGATGCATATGGACTTATGCATGAATGGAAAACCTATCCGAGCGATGGTGGAGACTAGAGTTAGCCATATGTATGTCTCTGAAATAGAGGCATTAGGATTGGGGCTCAAGTCGGAGAGAGCTGTGGGCAGGATGAAAGCCATTAAAAGTGAATCCCAACCAGTGCTAAGCGTTGTGAGGTGATGCTTAGTCAACTTTGCACCATAGAGACCACAGCGGATTTTCATGTCGTTAAAACATATAACTTTGGGTTTGTCTAGTCCTCAGCATGGATTTCCTGAGATGCACGGATTGTCGTATACCATTCGGCAATTTCCTTTACATCTTACTCACCGATCCATGCACGATTAAAACTACTGCAAAGAGATCACACGGGGATAAACTCTCAATTTTGCACTTCGTCCAATGCTTAAGATAAGATGAAGACCTCGGTTCAGTAAATCTCGGCGGTGAGAACAGAATTGAAGGGCCAGTTGTGTCTACACCAGCAATGGGTTTTCCCGATGGATCGGAAGAACTTTGTACCAATTCTAAAGAACAAGCATGTTTTGGGTCACTCTCCAGATGCGAGAGACAAAGATTTTTTAAACAAGAAAAGTAGGAAGTGTTTCTCAATTTCTAAGAAGATCTGGATTCTAAAGATGTATCCGCTGGCTGGTGTGCCATATCAAACTTCCCATTTCGAGTTGTTTAAACAAATTTAAGTTTGTAAAACTCAATGGGGGAAAGATGAGTCATCATTCACATCATCAACCCCTTGTTGTTCCACAAGGCAGGAGGCAAAAATGTGAACGGATGATGATGCCTACGGGAAAACATCCAGAGTTAGACAATTTTTCGTTCATCGCTCAAGGAGTGGGTACTATAAAATCAAGCAAGCTCAAAACGGAACTGAAGAGAAGCCGAGGACCATGGCTACATCTGAGTACACTAGTGCCAGCAAAAAACTCAACCCCTTTCTTGAGGCAAAAGTGTATGAGAAGAGTGTAGGTAGCAAAGCACCTTGGAAAATTGATGGCTCCGGGGACATTCACCGAATCAAGTAGGGGAGAATGTTACGAGTTTGGTCTTATCACCCAACCTCAATGCAACCCCATCCTCGTACGCATGCCATAAATGTGATGTGGTCTCGTCACACTCAAAGCATGCCTGCGAACAGGACTCTCTAAACAGAGATGCACATGCCCCTGGGTCATCCAGTGTTGCCCTCCTAACCGCTCACAGCCCGTGATGTCCTCCTATATATCCGTGATGCGCTGTGCACAATGCCCAAGCCGTTTGTGTCCAATGACCGTACGTGCAACGCCTAGTCACCTGCCAGGCCAGCACACTAAGTGTTGAGTCACGGCCTGAGAAGACATGTTTCAAGCTCCTTGTCCCAGAATCCTTCTCTTTTACTTGTAATAGTCAGCTATTAGCTTAACTTAGTTAGTTATAAGAGGTCCAGGCCTGCGTTCCCTTATTTTGATTTTCCTCTTTTTTGTTCTTGTACCTGACACTTGTAATTACTTTCGTACACCATATATGTGGAGTAATGAGCTACCTACATACAGTTACCCTTTTGAAATATATTGAAAATGAGCATTTGCTCCCCATTTTTTGGGCCTTATATTGCTTTTTTTACTTGTGTTGTGAAGTCTTGCTCCTACTTTAGGCAGTATTTGATATACTCTAGCACGGCTAGGACACACTGTAAACTCCTTGAGAGGGTGACTCATGACACCCTGGCACCGCTGTGTCGGCTGATGCCATCGTACGGAGTCTTAAGAATGTTGAACTTCGACTCACTTCTTTTTCCGGCTTGATTCCTTCTACTACTATATTTTGATTCATGGCCTTGTTTTTAACACCATCCTTGTGAATGGTCATAATTTACTACCATCCTTGAAAATGATTTTCAAATATCTACTACCAACCTTTCAGACTTCCGTCTACAAGATATGGCAAAGTGCTCACGAACAACCTACTAGTAAGCTCAGAAAAGAATCTCTAGGTACTCCTGAGAACAAAGTGTCCATTATATTTAATTAAGTCCACAAAACTTGAGATTTAGATAATAAAACCAACAACAATCAACTAAACCCTTTGTATTATAAACCTAACTAAAACAATCAATTAACCAAACAAAACTCAATGACAATTATGTCAAATGTATTGGTTAACGCATGCATTAATGTGCAGATCACTCCTCAGTGACTATTTCTTCCTCTTCAAATGCGAACTTGGTGTTCTCCACAATATTTTCATCCTCTTACAAGTTCTCCTTCTCGGATTCTCGCACCTCTTTCCCACTTCTCATCTTTAGAGAGCTAACATTTCATGGATTTATTTTGGGTTGGGAATACAGCTTTCGGGAATATCTTACCTCGATTCGGCTAACCGAGGTGGCCAAATATTCAACTTGCACCTCAAGTTTCTTAATGCTTGAGAATCCCTCATGCCCAACTCTTCAATTTACCTTCTTGTGTGTTCCGCGACCATGTCACTTTTCTTGGTCATTTTCGCAATTTCTTCTAAGATCTCTTCCCGATCTGACTTTTAGACAGAATCATTGTTTTTAAGGGCCTTCTCCTCTTCAGTGTTGTTTTTTTGGAGCTCCCCCTCAATTGTATCCTTATTGGTCATCGTGCCACTGAAAATTTGGGTAGTCGCAACATCAGGGGTTGAAGATATTTGAGTAGCTATCTTGACAATTTTCTTCTCTCTAGTTATCCTAAAACCCTTGTTATCCCCAACCAAATTGCCTATTGCCTCCATAAAGAACAATACTTTCACCTCCTTAAAGTCCTCCACAACTTGTGGACACATGTCGGTCGGATGGTCTAAGCTTCAAATCTCGCATACTTTCACTTGGTGAGTCCTCCCCTTTATGAACACCTTTATCATTTATTCAAGATATTGGACTTACTCTTCTAGCATAGGGGAGTGAGTGGTTTCTTCCAATGTCTTCATTCTAGACTGGGTCCTGAATTGGAGCGTATTATTCACCATTTTCTCAAAAAGAGCCATCGCGTCCTTTTAGCTCTTGTTTACTTCGATCCAATGCACGCAACATTTACCATCTGCATGTCCTAATCACACAAGCCCTCAAAGAAGTAGTACACGAGATCTCCCTCCTTGAACGGGTGATAGGGGTAGTTGGCCAACAATCGCTTAAAACGTTCCCAAATACTCATAAAGGGATTAATTCGGAAGCCAAAAATGTTAGAGAACTAATTCTTCAATCGGGAAAATTTTGAAGTAGGGAAATACTTCTTGAGGGACCTGCACTTCATATCCATCTAGGAGGTGATACATCCTGGCGGGAGGTAGTTAATGAGACGTGAAATGCATGTGTATCCTAAGGTGTTTATCATATTTTTTTGTTATTGTTTGTATGGTAGATTGCTATATTTAGTTGAGTTTACATTACAAAGGGTTTAGATGAAATTTTGTGGTTTGCATAACTAAATCCCTCATTTTGTATCTTACTTAGATCTAATGGATTTTATGTCCCAACGAGCATTTAGATCCATTTTTGTGCGATTTTATTTGTCGATGGATTGTAGGAGCCTCTAACTATGTAGAAGACCATTCATAAGAATGGTAGTAAATATTATAAAGTCATTCGTAAGGATGATAGTAGGCTGAAGGCCATGAGTTAAAATGTGGTAGTAGATGGATGCGCCAAAGAAAAAGAGTCAAAGTCCGGAAGGAAGTGAAGACTGGAACGACCCATGTATAGTTACACTGCCCGTGCCAAACCATTGGCTGATGCGATTAAGTCCTGGCGCGGGCCGTGTGCTTTTGCATAGCCTGGGCACCCAGAAGATGAAGACACAGACCTCCAGTTTGCACCCTGTGACCTATTGCGTGGTTGTGCACTTAGAAGCCAAAGACAATAACTGTAGAAGGTGGTCCATGTGGTTTCGCATAGGAAACGCCACCGCCCACATGTTTTTGCGCAGGTCGTGTGCTATTACACGGCCTGTGCCGATGTGGCTACGTTTTGGGCTTTTCTAAGGCCCATTTTCACCTACAATGTAAAGAGCCACTAGTCTACTATGGTTTAAAAATTACTAAAGTTTGGTCATAAGTTTATATTTCAAGAGTAGGTAGAGAGAAGGAGGCTATCTCCTCTCCTCCTTTTTTTATTTTTCCGTGGGAAAATTAGAGATGTGAGTTTTTTAAAAAAGACTAAAATGTCGGAAGGTAGGATGAAAACTCGAAAGGGCTCCTAAGTGAAATGAGAGAAATTGAAACTTATTTTATGCTCCTTTTGGCTTGTCTTTTGATAGTTTCCTTTGATAGAGTAAGCAAGTTTCACACATTCCAATGATTGAACGTCGCCTTTAATTCGGTATGTTGGTTTTTTATATTGTCTTAGTTTCTTTGGGATATGAAAATGTGAGAGATTCTTATGTTTTTGGGGGCTAGGGTAGTTTAGGAATAGAAATGTCGGGTGATTTGGGGAAATTCTTTGCATGCTATATTACGCTTAGATCTTTGCTTGTTCTTGTTTACTCAGGGAGGATTAAAGGTTTAAGTGTAGGGGATTTGGTGAGACATAAACTGCACGTGTTTTCTAAGGCGTTCAACATATCTTTTGGTTATCTTTTGCATGGTAGATTGCTAGATTTATGTGAGTTTACATTATGAAGGGTTTGGATAACCATTTGTGGTTTTCATATCTAAATCTCTCATTTTGAAGTTTACTTTAGATCTAATGGATTCTATGTCCCTACGAGTGTCTATATCCGTTTTTGTGTGTTTTTATTTTAGGATTGCTAGTAGGGACTTCGGACTGTGTAGAAGGACATTCACAAGAATTGTACCACATAATAGAAGGTCATTAGTAAGAATGGTAGTAGACTGAAAGTCACGAGCTAAAACGTAATAGTAGATGGATGTGCTGAAGAAAATGAGTCAAAGTTCGGAAAAAAGGGAATACTGGCACAGTCCATGTACATTTACACGGCCCGTGCCAAACCATTGGCCGATGTTACTAAGTCCTGGCACCGGCCGTGTGCCTTTGCACGGCATGTGCGGCCAAGATATGAAGACACGGACTACCTAGACCACCATTTGCTGGAATAATAAACACTACCTGGACCACCATTCACTGGAATTGGATCAACCCCACTCTTGATCGCCCTCATGATCTCATTAACCAGTTCAGCAGTTTCTGAGAAGCAACTAGAATGACCAAGAATCTCAATAACACCACACTCATCTTTATATTGTGCCTCCCTTTCAGTTGGTGACATGCATGGAGTGGTTGAGCTCCTATGCAGCATGTTTCTGGTCAGAAGCAACAGGCAATCCTTCCGAAGAGCCCCAAGATCATTGTTCAGTACCATGTCTCCAATGGTCAAAGAGCTTTCATCAGTGGGAACATTAAGAGCAAGTTGCAATTTCTTCTTGACCGAATGAGCATTGTCCCTACGATCCAGTTCCATATCGAAAACCTGCCCCGTCAGTTTGGGCAAAGACACGCCTCCTCCCAGCAGCCGGCGAGGTAGCTTCTTCTTCAGTTGACTTATTCTCATGGCAGCCACCATTGGAAGGGCTGTTGTGATGCACTGAAACCAACATTGGAACATAAACAGGCCCATCAAACTTTGGAGACATCAATTCTTTCCAGGAATAGCAGCAGAGGACCTTTTAATCTTCTCTATCAGACTAATCTTTCATTGAGATGCCTATTCAGCATAGAAAAAAAGCTTGAACAAGTGGTCTTAATAGTCGACTAGTTCAGAGCGTTACAAATGGTCACAGTTACTTGCAAATCAATCAATCTAACTACACTGCAACCAACACTGGATCCGCCGAAGTCCAAAGGCACAGATTCTGCAGTGAAAAACGAGATCTCTGTTGTCAAGTGGTGGCATATATTTCTAGTTCATCTATAATCTACACACAACCTTAGGAACAAAGTGCAACAACAGTAATTCTTAAGACCGTGGGAAACAATCACGAATACAGGAAGATGAACTGCAATACTCTCACTTATCTAACTTCAATTTCATCATTATTTCCTATCCATGAAAAGAAACATTAACTACAATTCTGAGAAAATGACGTCATCCATATGTAAAGCACCATACTAAAACTCAGAGCATCATATAACCTTAAATTCACAGAGAGCGAGAGAGATTTATAATAATAGTTGATGTGATATACGAAAGCAAAACGCTACACAAGTGAACAAGATAACAAAAGAACTAAACAAATAACATCATAGAATTTTCCAGTGCATCTACTGTCCACAAAAACGTAAAGAATCAAAGGTCAACATCAGTAATCCTTAAGACCGTAGGAACGTATCACGAATCACACACCTCATTCATTACTTTCTGTGTAGGTTTAGAATAGCAGAAGGATTATTAATACCAATCCAGCGAAAAAATAAGTCATTATTCTAAACTCCATACTAAAGAAAATCAGAGCATCATATAGACGTAAATGTCACACACACTTAGATTTATAATTATACTCCCTCTGTCCCAACTATTTTTGCACTCTTACTTTTTTAACACTATTTTCCATCAAAATTTGATCGCATATTTGAATAAATATATGAACAACAATATTATCGTATAAGATATTGTTCAATTCGTCGTAACAACAATATTATTTGTTGTAGGTAAAGATATTAACGGTCAAACGTGTTTATTAAACAGCGTGATAATTCTCTCTCTTCAAAAATAGTTGGGATGGGGAGTATGATTTACAAGAGCAAAAGGCTTCAACAAGTGAAAATATACCGAAAGACAAGATACTAGAAAATAAACAAAAAAATTGTCGAAAACTTTTAAGCCGTTAAGAGTCATGTCCTAACCCAAATTCATTTATTTTTAGTTCGTATAGCATAGTAATGAAAAACATTTACAGCTTACAAAAAAGAAAAAAAATGGACCGAGAACTTTTCGTTTTCTTCTCTAAGAGCATGTGCAATGGGGTTCAATTTGGGCTGAATTAAAATTTTGGACGGAATCGGGACAAAAAATCCCCACAGTGAGGGTTCGAGGTAGGCTGCATTTGAAACTGCCAGCTGGCCAGGCTCTATAATTGAGCTTGGGGCTCAATCAGAAAAAGCAGAGCGGCCATGTGACGTTGGGCCCACGTGTCACTTGTCAATGGGTGACACGTTGCACCCTGTGAGTAGGTCATGTGGCACCTCTTGTCCCCCTATTTTGTTGGGTAAATTTATTTGAATTAAATATTAAAGGTAAAATTAATGAGTAGGATATAGAGAATCAAGTGAGATGCATGAAGTGGGTTTAAAGTGGTCTCAACCACTGTGTTAAAATAAATTGTGATTTAGTTGTGGGCTCAATTGTTGATGTGGAATAAAGATTAATTATTTAATGAATTGAAACCACAAAAGCGGATTTAGAATTGTCTCACCATTGTACATGGTCTAAAATCCTAGCGTTCAAAATGTAGACACTCCTCGCATAATTTTCAGGCGATAATCGGCATTATTCATCGTCAAAAAGTAAACGGGGAATCTTCAAATAAATCTCACCAAAATATGTGAGGTTTCATCAATAACGACGGCAAAAACTGTAAATTGAGAGAGGTGGAGTAAACTCACTAAAGCATGAAGAGCTGAAAGAGAAGAGACGTGATCAAAGCTGTTGTACCGATGGTGACAAATATAACGGCGGATGATCATCGTCTTCATCAACAGCACCAACCAGTCTCGCCAGTACACACCTTTTTTGGAGTCTTCTGAGGGTTTTTTTTTATCATGAGAAAATGTAACCCTGGGTTTTTTCATCGTGGCAGTAAAAATCAGGAAATTACACGTTCAGGATAGGCTAAGAATATTTCCTTATCTATTACCTTTTTAAAGTGTGTTCCTTCATTGCTACAGTAATGAACAGTGCTTCTTCGTCCTGCTTCCACGTTTCTCACTTCCAAACACACCGTTTTGGTTTTCAGAAATTATCGGCAAAAATGATATCGTTCAGCTTTGATTCCTATCAGTTTTGACAGAAAATTTTGTATGTGGCCAAGTTTTGTATGTGTAGGTGAGGGTCCAATAGAAAATTGCCAAGTGTATGAAAAAAGGAAAAATGTAAATTTTTCAGATTTTACTGTGGTGGTTACGGTAATTTTTTCATATTTCATACACTTGACAATTTTCTATTGGACCCTCACCTACACATACAAAACTTGCCCACATATTCCTAAATAGGCTACTCGTGACAATCCCTTCCCGTTGAAACCACACTTGACCTCAAGCGTTAAAACTTTTTAGACCGTTAATGCTTCCTTCCTTAATAAGATTTTCATATCTTGCATGTACAATATGTTTAATATGGGTTATCTCTGTGAAAACAGCAAGTAGAAAAAGGGAAGCAGATGGAACAAATTTTGCCTATGACCAGCGATGCTTAGACAATTAAATATATAAGAAATATTATCAATATCATATTGAGAGCATACCTTCACTTCATCAGGCTTCTTAGAAAAACACCGAGCCAACAAATCCATAATAACATCTGACATTCCATATTCTTCGACAGTATTTCTAGCAAAACAAGATAAAGAACACAATTTACTCACCATGTTACAGGATCATTGTTTCACCAAATCATCCATATAATGTGAAATTCTACTTCCCCAAGAAGGTTAGAATCTTAACAGTCAGATGTTTCATATCCCAACTTTTCTTCTCTCTTCTGATTTTTTCTTTCTAATACTTCTCCCTTTATAGTTTCTCTCTTTGCCTATATTTCCCCAACAAACTTTGATACCCTAAAAAATTCTGTCCTAAATTAATAATTTGTATAAAATATCAAAAACTATGTATAAAAGTTAATTATGAGAATTCCAATAATATAGAATTAAGTGGAAGGACAATATAAAGAAAAAAGAGATGAAATTAAAGAAAAACATTGTTTCTGAACAGTGAAGAGAGAAGTGAACAGAAGTAGGACCACAGAATTATCATTAAGACAACTTCCCCCTCCATCATGTCCTGCAATTTAAGTTTGTCATAAGACAACTCAGTTTCAAGCAAATCAATGGCCCTGGCCTTGGGTCAGAGGACAGTGATGTATTAGCACTAAGCAGTGATTTTATAAATTTACCTCTGCAACCCTTATGAGATAGATATATAGTATAAAGATCCTAACCGCAAGATAAAATCTTCAGACTCTGTGAACTCTTTCTTCTCATCCTCTTCCTCAATATTATCCTCTTCACTATCACTGCAAATCAGGGCTTCACCACCACTCTGGTCATAGTAAATTCTCCTTCGACCTACTACTGACTGATCTTCTGTCATTCTCTGATTTCTGCAAACAATTTACATTTGAAGTTTATGAAAATGCACCTGCTAACACTATAGTTCAAGTCAACAAAGAAAATATTTCATGTATAAACTTGGTACAAATGTGAAAGCTGCTGCTACTACTACACAACATCTTTAGGTTCATTTTTCACCAAAATTCTTTATTCTTGAATAAAGAAAAGCAAAACACGCAAAGGAGCATGAAATATAAACATTCATTCATGAAACAAACCTGTCCAAAAAAATCCACGTGGTGTACGGAGGTAATCTTTTAAATTCAGGAAGTTTAATAGGACGGACAGCATTCTTGACCGCAATGCTTGTACCTAAAAGGATAGCAGAAGAAGCATAGCCATCTTCTTCAGGACTGTCTCCAACATCACCTCCATTGCTGGTATGAATTCCATTGTGCAATTCAATAGCGTCATTCTGTCTCTTTGTCAACAAATTTACGCTTGTTTCTGCACCAACAGCCTTCGTATTCCTTTCTGCTGACAATTTTGTAAGTTCTTTAGTAACCTCGGCAATTTTCTTTGTATTCTCTTGCAAACGTCTCTGGAAAAGAAAATTAGAGTTCAAACTTAGTAATAGGCATATGTATGTAAATAAAAATGACACAATCAACCGATGCACCTTCACGTAAAGTGCACGCTCAGAAGCAACTTTTTGTTTTAATATATCAATGGTTGCCTGCACTTTCTTAGTAGGGGGACCGTTCACTTCCAATGGCACAATCTGTTAAAGAAGCAGAGATCAAGATGTATGTAATCCCAAGCCTCAATGCATACTCCCTCCGTCCCACGAGTAATGGCACACTTTCTATTTTAGTCCGTCCCACCAGTAATGGCATATTTTGTCTTT
>JAULKJ010000013.1:1799555-1810224 GCA_032355405.1 Rubia balearica | reverse complement strand
GTGGATGATATCTTCCTCGCAATCCCCACATATTTCTAAGCAGGAATTATGGTCAAGCTCGTGAGCATTAAGATGAAGCGCTTATTGGGAGGCAACCCAATGTTTTTGTTTTTTTTCTTGTTTCTTACACTTTATTTTGTTTGAATTATTTTGTTCTGAAGAGAGGAAAAACTGTGTGTCGAGGAGATGATGAAGTCATTTCAGAAGTTCACTAAGTCTACTGGGATGGAAGTGAATCAGTCCAAATGCTGATCGTATTACGGAGGCATGCATGGAAGAAGAGCAGAAAAAAGAGATTCAAGAGATCGCAGATTTTGATGAAGGGGATTTACCATTCAGGTGCTTAGGTGTTTCTATGACAACAAGGAGACTGTTTGTGCACATGTATAAGCCTTTAATTGGCAAAATGATTGGGAGAATCCAACATTGGAGTGCTAGGATGCAGAGTTATGCTGGCAAGGTTCAACTTGTAAAGAGTGTTCTTTTTGCCATTGCAAACTACTGGATGCAATGTCTGCCTCTGCCAAAGAAGCTTATTAAACACATAGAAGATGTATGCAGGTCCTTTTTGTGGAGTGGAAAGGAAAATATAACTAAAAAAACACATGTGGCATGGGAGAAAGTTTGAAGGCCAAGAAGAAAATGGGGGCTTAACATCATTTCATTAACAGAATGGGATGAAGCTAGCTTGGCTAAACTGCTGTGGAATTTGAGTTGCAAGGCTGATAAGTTGTGGGTGAAACGGGTTCATGAGTATTATATGAAGGGGAAGGATGTACAGTCAGCTAGAATGCCAGGTTTGTTCATGGATATTGAAAAGACTTTAAAAGTAGAAAAATGGCAGATGGAGAGAACTTGAAATTTAAAGTTGGAAAGTTTTACATAGAGTTGCGAGGGGAGCAGGAAATGATGGATTGGAAAAGATTATTATGTGGAAACTATGCCAGGCCAAGATCACAATTCATTCTATGGATGGGATGTCAGAACCGATTGGTAACCTAAGATGGACTCCAAAGGTTTGGGATTGAGACTAATGGAAACGATTTGTTCTGTGGAGATAAAGAAAGCATAGAGCATTTGTTTTTTGACAGTTTGGAAACAAAGGCAATATGGCAGAAAGTTCTAAAATAGATTAAAATGGAGAGGAAACCAAATGATTGGGGGAATGGAGAAAATATGGACGCTGAGGCAAAGCAAGGGAAAGAACAGGAAGAATCAAGCTCTTAAAACAGCTTTTGCAGAAACGTTATACTCCCGCCGTCCCTATTTAAGTGTCTTACTTGAATAGTGTTCAATAAACTTGATTTTGTTCGAATTGTAAAATACTATAAATATGAAAATTATCGTGTGAAATATCATTACATTGATCTTAACACATATTTTAGAATATATAATTTATTGTTATACAAAAATTAAGATATTAAAATTTAAAAAATATTGATGAATAGTGTAAAAAGAGGAAGTAAGACAGAAAAAAAGGGACAGAGGGAGTATTAGTTTATGAAATATTGAAATAATACTCCCTCCGTCCTTATACAAGTTAGCTATGTGACGGAATAATTGTGAAAAAATATAAATCTTTTGAAAAATGGAGGACTGAATCAAAACAATTGTTGAAGGTAAAGATCTTGTTATAGTAAATTTTCAAGATTCCATTTTGAATAAAAATTAAAATGTTTAATTTTATGTGGAACGAATGTGAACCAATTATTTTTATCACAAATATTTCAGTCATAGCTTCAGTCAACCAGAAAGTGAATAGTATAATTGTCCAAACAGGCTCAATGGGCTTCGTATAAAACCATACAGGCCCAATGGACTCATCTTTACACTGAATAGGACCAATGGGCATCATATCAATGTTAAACGGCCCATTGGGCTCAATTGTAAGTTTGAAGAAGTCCAATAGACTTAATATTGACACTAAACACGCCCAATAGGCTTAACATTAATAATGGGCTCGTATTGTTAACCAGGGAGCTGTTGGGCCTTCTCGACCGTTGCGGCGGTGGAGGGAATAAACAAGATCGTGACAGGGGAATTAGTCTCTCTATCAGAACAAGAACTCGTAGACTGTGACAGATCCTACAACTGTGGATGCGATGGCGGCCTTATGGATTACGCCTTTGACTTCATCGTTGCCAATGGCGGCATCGACACCGAAGCCGATTACCCTTACAATGGCCTCGACGGCAAATGCAACGCCTCCCAAGTTAGTAACTCAGTACTACAAAGCATATGCCTTTGTTTTGGAGATAAATACGTTGTGTTTTATCTAAGCAATGTTGATTTTCTTGTGGCAGAAGAATCCCAAAGCTGTGAGCATAGATGGATACGAAGACGTGCTACCTTACAGCGAGAAAGCGTTGCAAAAGGCTGTTGCTCATCAACCTGTCAGCGTTGCTATCGAAGCATCTGGCAGACCTTTTCAGTTTTATGCATCAGTAAGTGAAATAGTTTACATTGTTCGACATTCATTTTTTAGAGTTCCCTGTCTCAATATGGTTGTGTTTAGTGGATTTGTGCTTACAGGTAAAGCTCGTTCATTTTGAAAGCAGGGGATACCAACTTTTACTTTTGCTCTAAGCAGTCACCAAAAGCTGCTTTAACTTGTAAGTAAAGCAGCGTATAAGGCATGCCAAACACACCTTATAGAAAGTCATGGTTCACTTACACTCGTGCTAATTTGTTTTAAGATAGAAGCTCACCATTCTAATATGGTATCAAATCAGTTTAGGGACAGAGAGATTGTTTATGTGAAAATCCTGACTCATTCCATTTGCTAATCTGGACTTGTTGCAGGGCATTTTTACGGGTGGATGTGGGGCGGATTTGGATCATGGAGTGGTGGCGGTGGGTTATGGAACAGAGAAGGGGAAGGATTATTGGATAGTACGGAATTCATGGGGCAGCAGCTGGGGAGAAAATGGATACTTTAGGATGGAGCGTAATGTGATTGGGAGCAAGACTGGTAAATGTGGGATTGCTGTGGAGCCATCCTACCCAGTCAAGAATGGCGGAAATCCTGTTCAGCTGCCAGCTGGAAGAAGCAGCTCCTGAATCTTTTATCTGATCAGCATGAAGACTGCTGGAATTTGAAGCCTGTGTTTCGTATTCGTTTTCACTTTTCAAGATTATGTTATGCCATTTCCATTTGGATCTTCTGATCTTCTGATTGTTGTATAGTGGTTCTGATTGGGATCCACATCAATTTAATGGTTAACATTTTACTTTTTGCATCAATTTCTTAACCAATACAGTATGTTCAAAAATAAGAGTGTAGGGAAAATAATGGTTTAATGCTTAACATAATTGGAGTACTAAAGTAGAATAGGCTATCCTCCTGGGAATTAACAAAATCATTAAGGCCAGATTTCCTACTTGCAACTGTTAAATTCGGAGCGGGGATTTACAGTTAATTGGTGCAGTGCCATAATGGTCGGGTTCAATCGTGCACGAATGGGGTATTAGTGCAAGATAAATTAATAAAAAGTATCCTCAATTTCTAGCTGGCATGTCATCATCAATTCTTGTCTGGATATATTCTATAATAATAGAATAGAAAAAAAATCAATAATT
Organism: Rubia balearica; assembly: GCA_032355405.1. Taxonomy (NCBI): domain Eukaryota; kingdom Viridiplantae; phylum Streptophyta; class Magnoliopsida; order Gentianales; family Rubiaceae; genus Rubia; species Rubia balearica. Next base: position 1,806,645 of record JAULKJ010000013.1, on the reverse strand, counting down.
TCAAAATGCTGTTTCTTATTCAATTATTTGATCTGCATTTTGCTCCAAAAAGAAAACAGGCTGGTCTCTAATGATTTATCACAGAACATACTGTCGATGCGATGGATCTTTTATTCTTAATCGGGTGTGAACACGCCATTGGAATGTATGTACATTGGGATTGGTTGTGATGTTTTTATAGTTACATCATTGATATTTGAGTAGGTGAGAAAATGGAATTCACTTCATTAAAAAAATCACAGATTTCTAATTGTGGAATCTAATTTAAATTAATTAAATACAATGCAAAAACTGTTGCTAATAACGTCACTATCAGGAATATAATTTTTCAGTCAATTCCTATAATCCAAATTAATGAAAATGATTCTACAATCCTACAGATTTTGATCCCAATCCTTAAATGATCCCAATTCTATAAAATAAATATAAACATGGAATGCTGATATTTCTTCATTTGCCGTCTAAACCAAAAGAAAAACCAAGAAGCAACAGCAAGGTCAACCGCAACACGCTTTCGTGTTTGGAAGAGAGTATTAAAGAGTCATGTGAAGATAGAGCTGAATTGGGTCAAAACCATTATTACGATCCTCATAAATCAACCTGGGATCAACGTGTTGAAATCATACCTGTTGGTGAAGATAGAAGGCTAATGAAGCTTAATCTTCTGTGTCATCCCCATAGCCAAAAATGGTTGCTGTCTACAACAAAGATCTTTTGAGTTGGTATCTCATCACATTAAAACTCAAAGAAAAGGTCGAAGCTGGACTTCCAAATGTTAAAGATCCCACCGCATCTACTTCCCGGCTAACAGGATTGTCCTCAGAACCGGTACAACCTCAGCTGCAGAAAGATCAGCATCAGCCCCTTGATTCACTGAGACTGAGAGTAGTGATCAATGGTGAGCCTGCCCGAGTTGAAGAGGGTCCAAAATCACCAGCATCAGAGTGGGTGATAAGCATCGGACAAAAACTCAATCACGCCATTCAGGATGACTCTGCAGATATTTGGTCCAAGCTATGCATTTACAGAATCCCCCATTACTTGCGAGAGAGCGATGACAAAGGCTATCTTCCCCAGATTGTTTCCCTGGGACCTTATCACCACAACAAGAAGAAACTTCGAGGCATGGATCCACACAAATGGCGTGCTGTTTCCCATATTCTCAAGAGGACTAATCAGGGCATAGAGTTGTACCTTGATGCCGTGAGAGAACTTGAAGAAAGAGCTCGTGCTTGTTACGAAGGAACAATATCCCTCAGCAGTGATGAATTCGTAGAAATGATGGTTCTTGATGGCTGTTTCATCCTGGAGCTGTTTCGTGGTGTTGCAGAAGGGTTCAATCAGCTTGGCTATTCCAGAAATGATCCCATCTTCTCAATGCGTGGCTCAATGCATTCAATCCAACGGGATATGATAATGATGGAGAATCAAATTCCTCTGTTTGTGTTGGATCGGCTGTTTGGGATCCAGCTCAGGCAGCCTGATCTTAAAGGCATTGTGAGTAGGCTGGCTTTGAGGTTCTTTGATCCATTGACTCCTACAGATGAGCCATTAAGCAAGAGTGACAGACAGAAACTGGAACTCTCAATGGGACATGCTCCTGCATTTGATCCACTAGCAGACCTAGGAGGGCTTCACTGCCTGGATGTCTTCAGAAGAAGTCTATTAAGAACAGGGCCTCAACCAACTCCAAGGGTGTGGGTAAAGCGGTGGTCCAACTCCCATCGTGTGGCGGACAAGCGCCGGCAGCAGCTGATTCACTGTGTCACTGAGCTGCGAGAGGCAGGAATTAGATTCAAGAAAAGGAAAACAGATAGGTTCTGGGATGTCAAATTCAAGGATGGAGTCCTCAAGTTACCTCGGCTTCTGATCCACGATGGAACCAAGTCCCTTTTCCTTAACCTCATTGCCTTCGAGCAGTGTCATCTTGACAGCACCAATTACATTACATCGTACGTGATCTTCATGGACAACTTGATCAACTCCCCTGAAGATGTGAGCATTGGCTTGGTAGTGATGCAGAAGTTGCTGACTTATTTAATCGCCTTTGCCAAGAAGTTGTTTTTGACATAAGTGACAGTTACCTCTCTCCCCTGTCCAAGGAGGTAAACCTATACTGTGACCACAGGTCCACAAGTGGAACACTTGGAGAGCAACTCTCAGCCATAAGTATTTCAATAACCCTTGGGCTATTCTCTCCTTCGTTGCTGCTGTGGTCTTGTTGTTTCTAACACTTGCACAGACATTTTATGGAGTCTATGGATATTATAGACCACCATGATCTTGAGCATGTTCTGCATAAGAAGCTAGAGTGCAAGGGACCATTGCGAAATTCATTCATACATTTAAAAAATTCACCAAGTGTGGAGTGTTAAATTTTTGTTTGGTAAATCCATAGCAAGTTTGCCTTTTCTTTCCTTCGACGCCATTAACTTTTATAAACACTAGAAATCTGCAAAGAAGGATAGTACATTTCTGACATCAAAATCAAGATGATCTTATTTACATTGCTTTCATTCATCTAGCCTTTCAGAAATACCAGTATAGTTATCTTGTACAAGAGCTGAAAGTTGCAGTAAAATTTCAGCATGTTATCAACAACTAAGAGGTATCATCACTAGATATAGAGCCACTAATTCAACCAGTAGTTCAGCAACCGGCCTTCAAGTAATACTCCCACAGAATCTCTAACTGCCCAAACAAAAGGGAAGAGCATTCAGAAATACGTTTAGTTCCTTCACCTAGATGATTTCTGCAGTTAGTTATAGCTAAGTATTCTGCAAATAATGGAACACTGTTTACGAAGGGCAGACTTGGAATACCTTCAGGTCTGTCACATCACGAGGCCGCATTTTCAGCTGAAGGAGAGCTTGTCTTGCCATAAGTCTGTAGAAGAAAAGCATGTCAATCACAAAAGATAGTTAGAGACAAGAAGAGAAGATAAGATGCGACTAAATTACCTTCTTCCCAAAGGAAAATGGCACATATTTGTGCTTGATCATATGTGATATCTGTTTCCTCATGGTAATTATGAATAAAGTGACCCAATATATCAGCAGTATTGGCCAGAAAACAGGAACATCCAGCACACTGAAGAATGTCAGTACCAAGGCAATACTGAATGCCCGGGTAAATGAGTACCTTACAGTGAAACAAAGAAATCCATCAAACTCAGTGAACTACTTAAGTGCAGTTCAGACCAGTTCGATTGTTATTAGCAATAAATTGTACACAGTTCACTTCAAATTAGTTCATCTTAAAAGACCAGGGCCTAAGTCAGCCGGTGTTTATACATTTTCAAACTCCGATAATTACCTATAGGCAATCCCTAGCCAACCAAGGAGCAGCTGTTAGCTAGATTGACCGTACAGCGTGAAATTATTCATCAGATCTCAACATCATATGGCTCGCATACGAAATCGTGTAAATGTTGCAGTTGCAATTCTGAAAATATTTTCTAACAGTTTGCAAGAACACGATGAAAATGATTGGATAGATATAGATTCAATATCAATTTTCGCTGTTTGCGTCATCAATAATGATACCTAAATAGCAAAACAAGAAAATAATCATGAAATTCGAGGCAAAAACAGAGTGAGGAAGAAATCGCACCAGAATTTGAACTCGGGAAGGCGGCGAACGAAGGGGCGGAACTCGTCGGAGCTCCGGGTAGGAAGGGTGGGTCCCTCATCAACATCAGGACCGAATTGCGGGGAGAGAAAACCAACGAGAAGGTTGAGCAGGTAAATACCGAGGGCATAGGTGATGACAAAGAAACCTTGGAGGTAAAGAACGCGTACAGCGTACACCATTGCCAGCACGGATGAGGCGATCCAACGGTTACGAGCGTGAGGGTTCCACTTATCCAGCATGCGCTGGTATCCTCGGGTAACCTCGATAATCCACCGTGAAATAGTCGAGGTCTGATTTTCTCCTGGTAAGCCTTCGCCGGCGGCAACTCCGCCGGAGACGATGGTTTCCATGAGAGCAGCGGATTTCGCGGTTAGGTGCTTCGGAGGGTTACTGTGTGACAAGGTGGTAGTGAAGAGTAAAAGTCAATCTGGATTTGTAACGGGAAGTTGGTGAGAAAATTTTGTATGTCAGGGGATTTTGTATATTGGGGTGATGGTCCAATGACATATTAACAAGTGTCAAACAGTTTAAGATAAAAAAAGGAAAGAAATTAAAAATAAAAAACTACCTTTAACTTCCCAATTCACATACACTTGTCAAGATGTCATTGGACCATCACCCCAACATACAAAATCCCTTAACATACAAAATTTTCTGGAAGTTGGTAGACGTCCCTTTCCTTATTTTTAGTATTTCTAATTGAAGAAAATGTTCATAATGGTACTCGCTTTCAAGTAAAATTTACAGTTTTATACCCAAATTTTAAAAATTATTCTGAAAATATATTCATTGTTTTATTAATGTCCCAAAATTTTTTTTAGCTAAAAGTGGGAATCATTGTGGTACAATTTTGATTCAAAATGGTACATATTTTTTGATGAAAGGTACCCATTTGGAACATTCATGAAAAAATGTATACCTTTTCAAAACAATTTTAAAAAATGGATATCAAACTGTTAATTTCAATTAAAAGTGGACATCATTTTGGACAATTTCTCTTTCTAATTGTAGCGGGGTGATTAGTACAAAATACTCCTTCGAAACTCTGATGATGATTTTTTTAAAGGGAAAGTGTTTTTATAACCCTAACTACTTGACATATGTGTCAATATAATCTTTTGATAATTGAAAGTGCAGATATAACCCCTGTAAGTGTAATTATACCCATTCCGACATCCGGTGACGGGCGGCGGTTCGGCGAAGTCAATGCCGGAAATGGGTCTGAGGGTTATATTGGCACTTACATTAACTTGTTAGGGTTATTTTTGCACTAAAAATTATCTGAAGTCAAGCATGTAGGGTTATATTGGTACTTTACCCTATCATTTTTTATAGATTGAAAATGAATCACTATTTAAAATTAAAGGGTACTCCTTTGTTTCACTGTATTTAACACCTTCTTTTTGGTTATTTATTTAATATTGGCACATTTTTTCCCTTTTTGATGAGAATTTTTTCAATTTTTTTCACTCATTTTATTTTTTCCTTTTAAAATTCAATTTCATCTTCTCACTTCATTAACCATAGATCCCATTTAAATCTCTAGTGCATGATGGGTTTTTTTTTTTAAGAAAAAAGGTGTAACTCTTAGTAAAATGGGAAGACTAGTATCTACAACTCTCCCTGTCCCACCTTTATTTGTAGAGAGAAAAAAAGGAATTTTTTATATTTTTTATATTTTAGATTATTTAATGAGTTAGAGTGATGTGAAAGTGGGATTGAGCTATTACTTTTGGGGTTGGTGAATACAATCCAATTAAAATAATAGGCAAAGTTTGTTAAATAAGAAAATAAAGTGTAAAATACAAATTCAGATGGGACGTACCAAATAGGAAAGAGTACAAATAAAGTTGGGACAAAGGAACTAAGACACAAGATATTGTCAAATTGGGAAGCCCGGTGAGCCCATTATATGTACAGTACACATATATTTCTGGCTGATTGGGTGGGCCTCCTAAAACAAAGATAGGCCTTCTGACACAAATTTACATGCTTCAGTTGATATTCATTGAGGAGCAGCCAAAGTAGAGTACCCCTTGTTTTCAGAAAGGGAGAGATTTTACATACTCCCTTTGTTTTGTTTTTCTGGTGGATCGCTATATCACGCCCTGTATTTTACTTAAGCACGCTCTGTATTTTGTATTTAATTTTGTATTTAAGATTATTTTTAATTGCAATTAATTTCATGTGTAAGTAAAGTTACTTAATTGTTATTAATTGGATTATTTGAGTGAAATTAATTTTGATTAATTGGATTATTGAATGGAAAATGTCAACAGAGGCCGACCAGCGGTGGTTGTGGGTGGCAATTGGCCGCCCGGAGGTGTTGGTCGTCGGACGACGGCGGCGATTCGGCGGGTGGTGGCTCATCGTCGGAGCTTGAGGTATCTCCGGTCACCAATTCCCGTCGCTGCCCTCTGTCTCTTCTTCCTGACGTCGCCTGCTGTAATCTCCGACCTCGTCGCCGCTCGCTGGCGATCGTTCAGTCGCCTCCGCTCCATTTTCCTACACTATTCGCCTCCGCCCCTTTTTCCTTTCTCCGCCGCCGGTGCTCAAGCTCCGCTCCGGATCTCATTCTCTCCTCCGGTTCTCCTCTTTTCCCACCGGTCTTCTCCGGCCGAGCTCTCCCCCGTTGCCCGGTCGTCTTCTCCGCCCTTCAATCTCTCGGCCCGTTCTCCATCTGCCTGCTCCGGTTGTCAATCCCGGTTCCCGGTTCTCGATCCCAGTTCCCAGTTCTCTCGACAGGTCCGGTTCTCAATCTGGTTCCGCATCCGGTTCCGGAACCGGTTCTCCCTTCCAGTTCTCATACCATCTCTTCCTTTTGTTACATGTTCCGGTTCTCATTCCATTTCTCCATCCGGTTCTCTTTTCATTTTTTCTGATTTCCTTTCCTATTCGGTTCTCATTTCAAGTAATGAATTCCTTCTCATTTTGCTCCCATTTTCGGCTCTCTCTCCCTATTTTGTTTGATATTTTCGGTTCTCCTTCCACAATTTCCATCTCCCCTAATAAATGTTATTTATTGCGAAAAATGAGCAAAATTTCTTTAAAAATATGTTGTAAATTTCAGACGTGGGTAAAAAAATAACATTATTCTACTTTTTGGGTGGTCATTAACCAACAAAATCCATGTCTGATGAGGTAAGTTATTAATTATTAGTTGTTTAAATAGAAGATTGTATTTTTATTTCATCATAGTAGATGTGATATTTTATGATAAGTTAAAATGTAGTTATATTACATTTAAATTTTTATGCATGCCTCCCTTAGAAAATTATATTTCTATAGATTTCGTCATTAAGAGTTGATTATACGTTAATTTTTTTAATTTTGTAATTAACAATTAAGTTATTAATATTTGATTTATTTGAAGGGAAAGTCTTGGAAAATACTGTCTTTCCATAAGTTTATGGAAAGACGGGGTTTAATTAGAATAATAAAAGGTAAAAGGTCTTAG
>JAULKJ010000013.1:1766260-1777400 GCA_032355405.1 Rubia balearica | reverse complement strand
AATCACTCTCAATTTAAAAATCTAATGAAATTTGAAAACATTCCAAAGAAACTCCTGATCAACCTGATCAAAATCACTGGTTATTCTCCCCTTTACTACAATTTTGCAGCCTTTTTTTTATCATTCATGTGGCACACTATCTAATGCAAACAAAGCTCTAAACTTTCACATGCAGCAGCAGACCATGTTAATTATATTTAAGATGGAAACCTCCCTGAATTACAATCACAAACAAAAAATAAAGATGTGAACCACTTTCATTTTATATAGGCCAAATTGTTGTGGATGGTTTCTATTAAAAACAATACCTCAATACAGAATACCCCAGTCTCAGGTTCTCTGGCTACTGTTGCAGTCAAACCTGCAACTGATGAGGATTTTCCGGATATATAAACCGATCTTGGAACAAGACCTGTAGTGTACTTGCAATATAAGAAGTTTGCTCAGCACAACTGTGTATAACAGCATAAAAAGTGGCTCAACAGAAACAAGAAAAAACCATATGAGTGATTACATGAGGAACTGAGATATTGCACAGCTAGGATCCCCCACAATAGAGACATTGATGTCTCCTCTAAGGTTGATTCCCTCATGGGTGAACTTGTGTACACAACTCAAAAGCATAAGGAGTATTGCTCGTTTGATATCTCGGTGGCCGTAAATAGTGGGAGCAATACTATCTACAAGGTTCTTGAAGAAGTCAGGGGTATTCTGCATTTGCTGGATTTCATCGAGCTCTTCTGGCTGTCATAAGCAATATAATACACAGTAGCACATGGTTATTGAATAAGCAGACACAAATATACCAGTTAAAAGGGGGAAAAGGTTGCTGAAAATTTTCACTGAAGCGAAAAAAAGTGAACAAGTGAAAAGGAAAATACATAGACAAACAATCAGATGCCATCGATCACTGTAATAGAACTCTGAGCCAAAAAAACTGCAACTACTTAGTTCTCATGATCATCTTGTTGAATTAACCTAGTTGACTTAATCTATTTCCTTGTATGTTTACAAGGAAAACTCACAATTTCAAAATACTTGCATTCATTAACAACTGAGAGAGGGATTAGCAATTTTTATCAACAGATTTACATTCCATTGTATTATTTTACAAGAATTTAATGCAGCAAAATAACAAATAATGTACCGTGAATTGCAGATTATCATCTTCGTCGTTGTCCCTCCTGTTCCTGATGTCATTGTCTTTTCTTACATCGCATATCTAAAAAAATTGGACATGTATCAAACAATAGCCGAGGAGAGGAGGAAACAAAGGAAATGAAACCATGCAAACTTTTACTGTCAAAGAAAGATACAATTGGAAGGGATCACTAACCTGCACAGAATTGGCTATGAAGGCCAGGCGGTAGGACAGGTCTCTTACACCTAAACCTCGAAGGCCCCTAATTAAAACCGATCAACAGAACTCACTCTCGTCATGAACCCTAGCAGCAAACAAATTTGAATAGAAATACTTTAATGTAGTCTAAAAAACACACTAATTCTAGCACACGAGCTGCAAGCATTAACCAAAAACATCAATAGATCATAGGCGCATGCATAATTCACATTCACTCAAAACAAAAAGGAAGCTAAGAGCAACTGCTTACCAAAGACGGTGTCGGTAGGGTTCATGGCGACCTGATTCTTCGCAGCATCTCCAATGAGACGCTCAGTGTCAGTGAAAACGACATACCGCAAATTCAGAGTCAAATTCAGAGTCGTAATGATACACTTACCGTTGGTCTTTTCCTAAGAACATTAAAAAGTCATTTTTGTTTCTATAGGCAAAAATACAACAAAGTAAAAGGTCAAACAGGCAAGCACACACATGCTAAAATAAGGCCCAAGAATTTGCAAAGAAAATTCAGAAGCAAGACACTCGACCGGACGAATATATACACAGACAAACAACAAAACTTTCGGCCAAAAAAAGTGAAACATATACACAGACAAACAGACCATAAATTGTCTATAAACACACTCCATACATTCTTGATAGCCACTCACAAGCTTAATAGCCACTTCTTCTCCATTCTGAATATTGACACCTGCGCCAATACAACAAACATCAAATCACTCAACTAAATGGTTGAAAGGGTAAACTAATTAAGCTAAAAATGGAACATATATAGGCATTACCAACAGCAGCGGGTCAACAGAGGATCGAGACTAAGAAATCGACGTCAAGGAGCACTGAAAGATCTTACTGAGATGAGGAAAACCCCGATGTATCAAACCCTACGACTTCTCATTTTTACACAGCTCACAGTCTATATACCTGAAAAGCAGTAACAAAAGCACCGCACAACACAATAAATAAGCTAAATTGGACTTCAGCCAATCAACAAAGTTGAAATGACAAAAAAATGCGCGAGCACACGGTAAGAACAGTGAAGAGCAGAACTCATCGAAAAATCGTACCGAGTTGAGGAGCGCGGGATCGGAGGCCCGGTCACTGGCGAAAAACATCCTAACCTTCAACCCAACCAAATCAAATTGAATACCAGGCACTTAAAAGGCAAAAAGAATTATTCCATCAATTGATATTTTCTAAAATTTCAATAAGCTCCTAAAAAACACCAAAAAATCACATTTTTAAGCAACGAAATTTCAGAATTAGCTCACATATTCAACAACAAAAATAAGTGCCTTACAGAATCCAGTCTTGATCATGAACAATTCCATGGAGCCTCCAACCATGGCTGAAAGAATTGCTACCTTCAAGTACCAATCCACAAATTTCATTGCTTCATTTTATCTATGTCTTTCGATTTGTAGCTGAGGAAAAAAGGTCGAAATTGTTCAAGATTTCCAACTGGAGATATTAGTTTAGGAAAGATAAGAACCCAGAAAGCAACTCACCGGAAAAAGTAGTTTAAGTAGTTTGGGAGATGAGCAGGCCGGCGACCGAAGGAACTGACACAAGAACCCCGTGCAAGTCATCCTTGGGGAATAAATTGAGCTCGCAAATCAAATTATCGGCGTGGGTCACCGGAAGCTGAGCGTGAGGGTTTGGGGCGAAGATGAGCTTTTGTTAGGGACGAAGGGTTTGGGGAATATTTGGATTCGCGTCTGGAGAGGAAGCGAAATGGAAAAGGGCAAAGGGCTTAAATAGGTCGTTTTGAGCTGTCACCCAAGTGCAAAATTACGAAAATATCCTGCCGACCATTTTGTGTCAAACAGGAGATGGAACAATCCGCTTTATAGGTTACCAAGAGATAAGTCAAAACACATTGGAAGCTTTACATCCATGCATCTGATACTCGACATACATTTCCACCTAGAACTTGCAAAATTTGAATAGTCAGATTCAAAGTACACAAACAAACAAATAAACAAACAAACTGATGAGTGAAGAAGACGCCTAATTCAAAAATTACAACACAGCCAAATGCCAGTCCCAAATCTGAATCTCTTCAGAATCAATTGATTCACCACAGATGTCTTATACTCCGAAGTTCCTATGACAAGGTAACACTTCATGTGTAATAAGAGACACGTTTCTATCTATTATGCATATTTTAGCTGTGAAAAGTCAAATACAAATACGAGTAGACTACAAGGTGCGCATCCATGGAGTATAGATGATCAATAGCATTTTCATGCCGATGCAGTGAAGAGTTCAATAATGAAAATCAAGAACTGCATTAGCATATAGAGCTCAAAATGTGCTAGATTCTCCTTATAAATGCGAACATTGGATAAAAAATTTCGACAAGGAAGTCATAGCACATTCCAGATTCCCAAAGGCTGTGAGCCAGCCTTGGGCGCCCATACCACCTGACACCACAGTCATCGTATGAGAGGTAAGCCACGGTGGCCAGTCACCAGGACCATGTGACGAGCCCGCTCGGTGCACACCAGAGACCATGAGCACCCCTTGGGGGTTATATCCCAAGATGGCCCATAATTCCCCAACATTCCAGATTCCTAGCCTATAAGAGTTGAGTACAACTACTGTTTCAAAATAACTCAAAAAAGAGCTCGTGAAATCACATTGAGTTCCAGAGCAACAAAATTACAATCCAATCACACCACAGGTCCATACAAGCAAGTGCTTTGGGACAAGAAGATCTCATACATGTTCCAACAACGAGAAAACTTACAATAACCCAAATTGATGTAAGCTCAAAACACCACTTGCTGGATCAAACAATCAAGAGCATGTCCAAAACAATTAGAAACGGATTATAGATTCACAACACACTATTGGAACTACTATTACCATTCATCCACCGCCCGAATGTGCAAGCCACTAGCCCCCTTCCACCAAAAATGCCAAGCCTCGATTTGAAAGCAGAATTTCTTCCGGGATTCTGACTCGAAGGAGCATCACTGCCACCAGTGGCATTCGCCGCTCTGCTCACGCTAGGCGGGAAATCCACCACTTCCTCTAGCTCCCCAGCATCACTCGCACTCACTTCTACAGCTTCAACCTCGGTCTCCTCCACATCCAAGCTCACCGTCAATGTAGACCTCCTGGCCCTCAACCAATCCGCAAAATCACTAGTAACATCCCTACACTTCTTAACCTTAATCTTGACCAAATTCGGACATCCCCACGCAAAAGCCTCAATCCCCTGATCAGAAACATGGCATCCCTTAATGCACAGCTTCCTCAACGCCACACATTTCTCAGCTATGTAAGAAATTTCAGCATCCCCAATGGTCTCACTCCCACAAAGCGCCAATCTCTCCAACTTCTGGCAATTCGACGCAATCGCACACATACTAACAGAACTAGGATTCAAACCAATGAGAACAAGTTCCTGAAGATTAACTGAATTCTTCGCAATCGCGATCAAACCATCGTCCCCAATCCTATTAGACCTCCACCCATCGATGTGAAGCTTCCTCAACAACTTACAGTGCTCAGCCACTTCCACAACGCCTAAATTCGTGCAATCCAAAGCCTTCACCAAATGCAGAATCTCCAACTGTGGGCATTTTGCAATTGCCATGAGGCCGAGATCACTCAATTGAAGCCTCTCCAAATGAATCTCCACCAGAGTATTCTTATTCTCATTCCCTTTCGCCATTGTTTCCAAGAGCCTATCCCAATCCCCCAAACATCTCAGCAATTTCAAAGTCCTCAGATTCTTGGACCCAAGAATCAGTGGCCCAAAACTGAGCCCATTATAGAGCTCCTTCAAGCATATCGACTTCAGAGACGACGACGCCGCCCCTGGCCCAATCGGAACGGGGAGAACGCCGTCGTTAACTCCGCGCAGCCGTTTTACCGAGAGCTCCTCCAGTGAGGAACAGTGATCTAGCAGCGCGTTCATTCCTTCGGCTCCAAAAGTGCAGGACCCACACGAGAATTTCTTCAAAACTTTGCAATTCTTCGCCACGAACGACATCCCCCGATCGGTGACTTGCCGGCAGCCGCGCAGCTTCAACCCCGTGAGGCCCCGGCACCGGAGGGATATCAGACCCAAGCCGTCGTCGTTCACGCTCGTGGATTTCCGATCGCATCTGAGGGCGAGCTTTGTGACGGAATCGAATCTAGTAAACAACGCCGGGATGTCCGCATATATATCGGATGTAGCGTTTAGAGCTAAACGATGGCGGCTCTCGCCCTCGACCGTCAGCCACCGCCGGCAGACGAAGGAACAGCGCTTCCGGTCACCGGAGCTGAGGCACTGAAAAATCAAAGCTAAGCATTCATCGGGAATCTCAAGTGTGTAATCCATTTCATCGGGAACCTTGTGGGCCACTGGGGTGGCTGCTACATCACTGAAAGACATGGGTTCCGATTGGTTGGCCGTGAGGTATCGCCGGTGACTGGAAACCGGACTTGAGAGACCCGACCCGGATGGGTATCCATGGGCGGAGGTGGACTGACCCATGAGATTGAAGCTGTTGGGGAAGGTGGGAGGGATGGGCTATCATGCGACGTCGTATCGGAGCTTAGCGGAGTATACTGTATAGCTGTATCTCTGTATATTTCGAAATGTGGAAGAAGTGAATATAGATAGGATGGGGATTGGATTGAATAAAAAGAAGAAAGCGTAGGCGTTTGACCCGTCAAAGGGAAAAAGCGTTATGGACTCTTGGGGCGGGATCAACTCTCTGAATCAAAGTCGTGGATTGGAAATTGGAGAGCATCGGCTTGAGTTTCATTAATTTGAAAATTATAAAAGTGTTGAGTACTTCCTTTGTTCTAGTCTAAATTACACATTTATTTTTATCACTTTATTTAAGAAATATGTTTGACAGTTAATATATCCACCTACGTATAATAACGATAAATAAAAAATTAATATTAGAAACTACTTGTTACAACGAATTGAACAATATCATATGTATGTATATATATATATTAATATATCTATTCAAATATGTGATCAAAATTTAATAGAAAATAGTGTCAAAAAATAAGTGTGTAATTAGGCTGGGTTGGAGGGGGGTACTTTGAACTTTTATCTTGATTTTGCTAAACAAATTTGGGAAATACTAATGCCTCTTATTACTATTCATCTAAGCTAGTTACCTTCACGTGATTGTTATACTCCCTTCGTCAAGGGTTTAGATGGTTTGATTTAAATAAAGAAAATAAGTGGATAAAATTGAATAAATTTTGTTAACAAAAAAAATGTGTCATTTAAAAAATATCTTATTAAAGTAAGTCTGCCACAAATAAAAAATGGAGGGAGCATTTACTTGTATCGTGTCTATAAGATATTATTAAATTATTATTCATGAACATTATTGTAATATATATATATTGACTATTAATACAAACAAAATGAATCTTATGTAACAATAAATTGTATGTTTATATGGAAAGATAAATCACCAAATAAGCAACTAAAAGTTCTATCTTTGAAACAAAAAGTAACTAGTAAAGCTTTCAGTTGTTTATTTTAATAAAAAAAGTTCAATTTGTTTAATAATAACTATAATTTGATAATGTTTAAAGCAGTGAAATAATAATTAAAATAATTTCTTTTAATGTAAATAAAATAAAACTGCATGGTTTAATTTGTCAAAGACACTAATAACAGAATGAAATGTTAGTGTTTGATGGAAATGTACTTACAAGCAAAGTTGATTTACAGTATTTTAAAAGTGATGGCGTGAGGTTATGCTTTTCTCCTAAAATAGTTTGTGTTTTTAAAATAATCCTCTTATTTGCACTATATCAAACTATTAAAAATGCTTCGTTAATAAGAAAATCAATTAATAAGTCCTGCTTCATAAAAATAAATAATTCGTATTAAAGTGTGTTTTGAATTACTTTATTATTTAAAATTTCACGCATTTTTATATCAATTAGATGAGGGTGTCTTCTATTACCCTCCTAACCTCATACTAATCATGCAAATCCATCCCTATGACTATTAAAGTTAGATTGTGATTATTTATATTTTAATATATATTTTTGAATTATGGGAAGGTTAATGTAATAAATGAAAAGCATGTACTGATCACATTAGTTATATTAATCATATCGAATTGGTCTGATTTAATGATAATCCACACTCTCTATAATTGAGAGGTTCGGGTTTAAAATTACATCTCCTCTAAGAATTGTGAATATTAAACTTGTGCAATTGTGTTGGTGGTCCCCGCTGTGATTTCACAATCGTGCAGGTGGTCGCTGAAGGTGACATCATGGGGGTTGCGATTTTAATGGCAGCAACGATCAATGATTTTTTGGGTAAATAAATATACATCATAGTATTGTGTCACACTAGATGCAAATCACACTGTATTGTGTCACGTGCTTTCACGATTATAAATTTTTCCCATTTTAATATCGTGCTAATTGGGATAGCATATCAATAATCACCCTTATGTAATAACTATATATCCAAAACAATAAATAAAAAAACTGCCTTTTAAGAAGAAGATTGATTTTTTTGTGTTTTGTAAAATACAAGTTCATTGTTTGGTGAATTCAGATCGCCAACGTGAAATAAGTCGGATTAGTAAAGCATTGACGGCGGCTTACAATTTTTTCACGCCTCGTGTGTCACGATGTCGGAAACTGACCATGTCAAGTATTTGTGTTTCGACAACCATTTTAACTTGTGTTGCCATATATACCACTCTAGAAACATAAAATAATGTCAATAATGCTTTAGTAAACATAGAAACCCTTAAAAATAAAGTGATTGTAAAAAACAATTAGTATTCAATCTATTCTCTTACATTTGGCACATTTTTATTTTAGTATATTTTAAAATGTATGACATTTAAAAATGAATCAATTTTATCAACTCATTAAATTCACTCACTATTTTAGACATTCTATCTTTTAAAAAAATACTTAAAACTAATATAACAAATTAAGAAATTGGAGGAAATACTGGAAGTATGTAGCATCTTTTGAACCTTGTATGTAAATTATCTAATAATCGTTGTCATTATTAAGGGGATTCTATAATAAAATTTCACAAATTCTTAAACACAAACGTATCTTGATGCCAAATATATTATATTTTTTTAAATCTATTTATATAACTTAAATTTAAATTATTTCCTAATTTTAAAATACTTACTATAGTAACTTTAAACAAGATACGATAATTTTAATATCAACTACCTTATTGATTCATTATCGATTCACACATTACATCTTACTTTTACATTAAGAAATCATAGAAAGAACTCTAAATGATTCATTTTCATGTATACAAATTATAATCAGATACGGTAGAATAATTATTTTACCAAAGTACTCATGAATTTTAAAACATTGTCTGTTTATTTTCAGGAAAAAACATTGTCTGTTTTACTTGTTGTTAATTGTAACTTCTTTTTTTTTTGTTAAAATTCAATTAACTAAAATTAAGTTAGGTAAACAAAACTAATTTCGGTACATTGATCCAAAACTCAGCTCAAAAGAACCAGACCCCATCAGTTGCTTATCAACACAATATTGCAATTTATAAATTCAAATTCAATTGATACCCAATTGGCTAATTAGATTAGCTTTAAAGCTAATTTTTAAGTAATCAACTTTAAAGTTAAAGCGTATACTTTATTTCCACTTTGTCGTAAAGTATCACGTGATATATCTCCACTAAAAATGAAAATAATAAATAAACCGTCTTACAATAAATTTGCCAAGTTTACCACACTAGTACATTGTTTTTGTAAATGGTTAAAAATTAAAATGAACAGCCACATTCGACTTTGGTCAGATGATTGATTTTTAAAAAACGATGGAAAATATTTGGGTTTTGCCCTTCATTTGGTAAGATATCGATCATAGTATTTTATTTGACGTCACTGCAAGCTGATCAATTTATAATTTTAAATGTTTTAGTTATTTGATAAAGGGATAAGAATCTATTTATTTAGAAAATATGTGTAGAGAGAAGAGTAGAAAATGATTGTCCTTTTTACAAAAGACAAAGTTTTGGAAAAAACAGTCTTTCCATAGGCTTATGAAAAGATCGTCTTTCCATAAACTTATGGAAAGACGAGTTTTAATTAAAATAATAAAAGGTAAAAGGTCTTAGTTGCAATATTAAAATTTTACTATGCAACATATAGTTGTTATAAATGTTATAACTCGATTCATGCAACCCAAAAATTTTATTTCATTTCTTCTAATTTTCACTTTAAACCTTGATATTTTCATGACTTATGGAAAAACCGTCTTTCAAGAGAAAGACTATTATTAGAAAGGAAAGACCGTCCATACAGGTTCGTAGAATAGACAATTATGTAGCTCATATCTCAACTGGTGCTATGAAAGTAAGTACTATTGACAATATTGTATGGGATTCAATCCCATATTTTTTATCAAACGTTCCTGGAGTTTTCCGTACCATGAAATGAACTTTATTTCCTGAAAAAAGAGTGATACTTTTTTAAAATCCGAAGAGAAGAAAACCGGAAATGGGAATAGTTATTATTCAGCTTGCCAATAATTGATTAAAATGGCATGGAAATTGCACGCGCGCCTGGCATGTCTCACATTTGTTTGCTGGGCTCATCTGTTAAAGCAAACCCGTATATTAAATGGGCCAGCCCATACCTAATCCCCCAATGTGGGCCAGTTTCATATGGTATTCACGGACTGACTACGATACAGCAAATAGACCAATATAGAAATGAACAATAGAAAGTTGGAGCATCTCCAATGCAGCCTTCCGGTGGGTGAACTTCTATTGCCACGTGGGACTTAGACTGTTAGGTTCCGTTTGATTCAGCTCAATTTTAGTTCAATTTATCACAATTAATTTAGTGAATTTTAATCTAAAATTTTATAATCTTGGTCGATTTTTTAAGATTTTTTGAAAATAAATTATATAATTGATGTTATACTATTTATAATATGATAATTATAAAATGTTGGTTTAGACCGACTAACCGTTAAACATGTTTATTTTTATAATTGAGTAACTAATGGCATGTTTTTATATTTATTTTATTTATTGCAACGAAATTTCTATAACTTTGATTTTTTTTAAATGCGTCACAATGTTAAATAATTATATGTTGACGGTAAGAGTTATTAAAATGAAGAGAAAAGTGCATATATAACCCTATATAATTCACATAAATGCACATATAACCTTCTGATAATTGAAAGTGCAAATATAACCCTAAATAATAAGTGAAAGTGCAAATATAACCTGTTCCGGCAACTTTTAGCCTGAATTTTGTGAAAAGACATTTTTGTCCTTCTGAAAATAAATTAAAACAAAAAGATAGGAAATGACGTTATTTTTCTTAGCATCGTTATTCATTAATATCGTTGGACCACTGCTATAATATGTAGGGTTATATCAGCACATTATGAAAAGTGATAGGGTTAAATCAACACATTTCTAAAACTTATAGGGTTATATCAGCACATTTGTAAAAAAATGTAGGGTTTTATCAGCACATACTATAAAAACAAAGTGTCATATTAGTAAAAAATCAACGCTAACCGCCATTTCAACCTCTTCGACCAATTGCTGACGTTCCAAAGTATGATTCTAGTGGCAAACAAAGAGCTTTGAAGAGGTTGACGCATCGGACAATGAAGTGAAAGTGTGGGAACCTTTCAAGAATGGTATCATCATCTGAAATTCCCCTTAATTTACTGAATTAATGCAGTGTTGAGTTTGATTCTTTGATTTTCTTTTGCTTGTCGTCACATGAATAGAGATATGCGATATATATGGTATAA
>JAULKJ010000013.1:1752166-1765406 GCA_032355405.1 Rubia balearica | reverse complement strand
ATTTGATCCCAAACCTCTAAAGAAAAGGTGCACTGATTATAAAAGTGCTCTATGGAATCAACATTATTGCATTTCCAGCACTTAAGTGGGAGATTAAAACCAAACTTAGGGAGAATATCATCAAAAGGCAATAGGTTATTCATGAGTCTCCATATGAAAAAAGAGATCTTACTTGGAATATAATTTTTCCATATCCTTTGAAGTGAAGGTCTTCTATTTCTTGTTTCTCTCAATTTGTTATAGGTAGCTTTGATTGAGAAACTTTCGTCTGCAGCAGCCTTCCACACCAATCTGCCCTTGTAATTTGGATTGAGCTTGATATCTTGCAAAATAGAGATGATGTTGGTAGCTAAATATGGCTCCATTATTTGGATGAGGTGTAACCTATTTTGTACCACCTCAGCAAGAGAAAAATCAGGGAAATGGATTCTAATTATGGGACCATTTTTTGTATAATACCCCCTTCTCTTGAACAGTTTCCATTCCAGAAACTGCAGTCACCATTACCTGGAATAATCATAGAATTATTGTTGCAGAATTGAGTGACTGAACACATTCTATTCCAAAGAGGACATGATTTAGAGGATTCTGGTAGAGACCATAGGAAGTTAGCCCGGGTTGAGTCATTGATTTGCATCTTCCACTTCAATTTACGAGAGAAAACTCAAATAAAATGGTGAATACTTCTAATGCCTAGACAATTTTCAGAAGTTGGAAATGAGATTTTATCCCACGATCTCCAAACCTTTTTATTTCCGATTTCCGTAGATCCCCACAGAAAATTTGAAACCTTTTTTCCATCATTTTAATCACACTCTTAGGGGGAATAACAGTAGCAAAAATATGCAGTGGGAGAGATAGAATACATGTTCTAATTAAAACTAGTTTACCTGTATGAGATAGCCACTTATTTTTCCAGTTATTTAACTTTGAGTCAATAATTTCAAGCAACTCGTGAAAATGAATGGTTCTATTCCTACCATTAAAGATTGGCGCTCCTAGGTATTCAAGGGGAAAAGATCTCATTTTCATTCCAAGGATTGCTCTAACCTTTCTATGTTGTGCATTGTTAGATTTAGTACCTAGGAAGTATTCACTCTTGTGGTAATTAATTTATTGACCTAAGGAAGATTGATACGTGTCAAGAAACTTCCTAATTCCTTTTATATTTCTATCTCCTCCCCTCAGAAAGATAGAGGTGTCATCTGTATACATCATATGAGTTACCTTAATTGCGTTTGCTGTAGTATAAAAATACTGAAAATGATCATTAAGGAAATATGATTTGAGGGCTCTAAAGAAGGATTATGTAAAGATATTATAAAGAAAAGGGGACAAGGGGTCACCCTATTTTATTCCCCTAGAGGCCTTAAATAAACCTAGGGGAACTCCATTAAAAATAACAGAGAAAGATGTAGATGCAATGTTAGCTAGAATGATTTTTACTAAGTTACCTGAGAAGCCAAATCTTAGCAAGACAGAATTTAAAAGGCCCAATGAAACCAAGTCAAAAGCTTTATGCATATCCAATTTTAAGATTAATTTATCACATTTTGAGTTTAGAAACCTTACCATCTGCGGCATTTGAACAATGTTATCAGCAATATCTCTATTTTTCATAAAACATGTTTGTTCCTTAGAGATTAACACATTCATTAGAGGTCATAATTTGTCCATTATTAATTTTGAACATATTTTATTCAAGAAATTAGATAGACTTATTGGTCTATAATCAGCAAAGGTTTCTGTAGTTGGTTTTTTGGGTATTAGGGTTATCCAAGTGGCTGAGATGGATTGTGGGATGGGAAATCCTCTAAGAAATTGGTTTACATCTTCTAAGAGGTCAGCTTTAATTATGCCTCATGCAAAGGTATAAAACTTTGCTGGGAAACCATCTGGACCAGGTGCACTATCCTGATTTGAGTTAAAAACTACCTCTTTGATCTCTTCTAAAGTTCCAAGCAAAAGAAGTTTTCTATTGTCTTTAGGGGAAATGACCACAGTTATATAGTGGAGGAAATATTTGAGGTAGGTATATGGGTGATCAAGCTGAGATTGGGTCAGTAAGTTCTGGAAGAAGGTAAGACCTTCCTGGGAAATCTCTTCTTGATCTATCAGCCAAACACCTGAACTACTCTTGTTTTTTGTGATCATTGTCCTGGAGTTATTGTCTTTGTTAGTTAAATGGAAAAATTTAGTGTTGTTATCTCCCAATTTAAGCCATTTAACTTTGGATTTTTGTTGCCAGAAAATGGATTCCTCCTTTAAGGCCCTAAGTAATATTGCCTTGGCTCTATTTAAGTTGCTATGGTTTTGCTTATTATCTAGGTTAAGTAAGTCATTTTCAGCTTGATTAACCTGTTGTTCAACCTTTAAAACATTATCCCTAATATTACTAAAAGATTCTCTATTCCATATTTTCAAGAATTTTTTAAGTCTTCTCAGTTTGAAACTGAAGAGTTCCATACCATTTAAATGGGAAGAATGGTTCCAGTTTTGTAGGATTAAAGGTTTAATTTCATTCTCCCTATTTAGCCACATTATCTGGAATCTAAAGGGTTTTGGCAAGCTGATTTGAGATGACTGAATAGTCAGCAACATAGGGGAATGGTCAGAGCAAGTTCTATTCAAGATTTGAATGGAACTATTAGGGTACACTTGGCTCCAATTTTGATAGCACATGCCTCTATCAAGTCTCTTATATACTCTACCATGTGACCTATTTTTGACCATGTAAACTTGGGTCCAACAGTGTTGACATGTATTAGATTAAGAGTTTCAATTACATCATTGAAGTTTTGTATACTATCCATATTAGGGAGGCTACTTCCTTTATATTCAGGCTATGATGTTATGACATTGAAATCACCAATTAAGAGTTTGGGGGACTGAGGTAAATCTAGTAGATCTAAGCATAATTGTCTTCTTAGGGATCTTGTAGTTTTTGCATAGAAAAATACAGCAAGCCAAGGAATATTATTCCACTTATATACAATCTGCATAACTAAGCATTGAGAATGCCGAGAGTGAAAGGTACAGGTTAAAAGATCATCCCACATTAACCATATTTTTTGATCATCCCACATTATCAGCACATTTATGGTTTTGGAAACCTAATTTCATTTTTAGCTTCATAATTTCCTTATTTTCATGCATTAGTTCAACTAGGCATAACAGAGATATCTTATGTCTTACTATTAGAGACTTTAGCCTAGGGATTGATTTATTATAACCTCTACTATTCCAAATTAAACAGTTTGCAATTATGGTGTGCTTAATCATTTAAACTAATGGTGTTTGTTTTTGTTTGATGATCTTAAGATCATGTTTAGATCAGTAAAATAGTTTTTCACATTCGAGCCTGATCATTTCTTATTTTTACCTTTAACATTCCTATCAGGAGTGGAAATCACCTTACCTGATGTTACCTATTAGGAGTCATTTGAGTCCATGTTTATTTGGTGGATTACTGCATCTTCCAGATCTATGCTCTCCTCAGAATTATAGGTGGAGCATTCTGACAGAGAATTGTCTAGTCCATCACTTCCTTCTATCCTATTTATCTCACCTTGTTTGAAATTTTCTTCTACATTTAAATCATGCAGAAGTGCAAAACTATTTTTAGTTGAAACTGGTTCTTCATAACGTATGATAGATAAAAACGCAGAGCTAATGGATTTAGATTTAGGAGAAAAAAGGGTGAGAGATCATCCTTATAGTGAAAGCTGAGGGGATGATTCTTGATGCTTGCTATGATATTAGCTTCCTCATGTGATATTATAGCAGAATCTTGAGCATCTGAATTTTGAATCTGCATTTCAACGTGCTTTTGGTCACACAAAAAAGGTTATATTTCAATGTTTTATCTTATTCTTGTGGTATTTGATATAATATCCTGAATTATGGCATGTTATGTGAAGATTTTCATCTGGTTTGTGCTGAATTCAACCTATTCAACTTCAGAGGCTCAATCGTATTCCTCAGAGGTGATGGCAGCCTCTCCTCTTGAAGATGATTACCCTCCACCACAATTTCCACCACGACATTACTTGTGAGAGTTGCTGCAATGTTTAAAACTCTAATGGATCAATTTTTCATAGGTTATTTTATCCTTTACTCTTGAAAGAACCAGTTAGAGTCTTGAGCCTATGGATTGTTCAAGTATTGTATCTTCTTGTCAGAAGTGATAAGTTTGATATCTTTGTTTCTGGATGCATTATTTGTTCTAAGTGGTTCTTGACATGTTTAAGTATTAGTGGTTTTCTGAGAAGTAATATGTATTAAGCTTTACTCTGATAACTGCAGCCTTGTGCAATTTTGGGGGTTATGTTCTGTAAATTTTTGGAAACTTTAACGATTGTCAATATATGTTGACACATAGATGTATAACTTTTCCTGCATTACAAAGTTCAGAACCAGAGTTACGCTTTCCATGCTATATATATGCTCAGATGGATCTGTTTTTTTCTTTCAAGAGAAATTAGATGAATCTTTCTGGAAGATGTTTTTTTTATTTTTTTCTTTCTTTGATGGCCTTCTCTTTATGGTTGATTAATAATAAACATACTCCTTTAACACTCTGATCTCTTTAAATTTTGAGCTGCTTGCTCAATTTTGCTGCTAACGTAACTTCAGAAAGTGTTGTGTTCAATGAGACTGATCGTTAGCGCCCCATTGTAGAGCTTCTGCACCAGCTTCCCACTGATGAATCTATACCCAACTCAATACATAAATAGGGAAAAATTGATACCGCTTTCTCGATTTCATTCAGTATGAAAAAATGTTACGAGATGATAACATTCAAGAGTTAAGTATTGAATTAGTCATTTTCAAAAAAAAGTATTGAATTAGTTGTTTGTGATCACCCTTGCAAAAGAAAGATTTTGTTTAAGTGCGAGAACATTCAATTAGACTACTCACCTTTGAATTATTTTAAATTACTCATTTTCATTATGGACAGTCTATTGTACTTTTTACCTTAAATGTTGTAAATTTTTTTTAATAAAATTTAAATATTGTACTTTAAAACTTAAATCAAGTGATAGTGTGTATTTGAATGTGAAAATATAAAAATATATAATATAAAAAATAAATTTCTTAATTTAGTATGTAATTTGATAAATGCAGTGTACAAGATTAAAAAAAAGTAACATGTACATAAGTTTATGGACAATCCGCCTGTCAAGAGACTCACCCTAAATAAAATTCATCAAACTCTAGAGTTTATTTATTATTTGGGTTATCTTTACATTTTCTTAACTTTATAGCTTGACTTTTCGTACACAAAATGAGTAATAAAATTATATGGTCTCTTAATTTTTGTGCCATATTTGTTTACTATGGTTTAAAAAAATACATATGACTGTTAAAATTTTGTTAGGGAGTGTCGCTCACGGGTGTTTCTCGAGGAGAATTAGGTGGTGGACGACTTCAAGCAGAAAAACTTTGAAAATTAGAGAGATTTCAAAAAAAATTTGAAAAATGTAGACATTATAAAAGGAATTAAAGAAAACTTCAAAAAATGGAGTAATCCACACTAATTTAAAAAACAGTAATATTTATATATTAATTTAAATCTAATTTTTTAATTCAATTTAAAATTAAGATTATATTTATTCAATTTAAAATAAAAATTATATTTGATAATTATAAATATACAATGCTAAAGAAAAATAAAAATATTTTCATTCGAATTCTAACTAACAGTACTTGCACTATTTCCTTTTAAAAAAATAATAGTATTACTGAATTTTATTATATAGTTATTAATTAATTACGATTATATATTTTTATCAATATTTTATTTATTGATGATATTTTGTATACAAACTTTATTTTCCATCTTTGCAAAATATATATGTATATATATTATTTTCATGTATATATAAAAATATTTAACTAATTATCAATGATTAATAAAATAAATTTTACATACAATTTATGAATATAATAATTTATTAATCATTATGGTTACTTAATTGAAATTGTGCATCTCATGGTATGAATTATATTATATTTTTAATTTAATTTTTTCATTTTAAAAATAAATATATTACAATAATAATAAATATATTAATTTAATTTAAATGTTGCATCGTGAGAAATTCTCATATACATATAACAACTCATACGTATTTAAATTATATATTATATTATATATTAAATTTATGTTTAGAATCCGTGCATCAGCACGGGTATTATCTAGTTATTATTATAAACCGACTAACATTTAGATGGAATTATATTTATAAATGATATAACTAATGTGATTATTTGATGTTTGATTTTATTTATCGCAACAAGGTTCCTAACATTTTTAAAAACTTTTAAAATGTACCGCAATGTATAAATAATTGTAACTGAAATGATATCTTTCATGATTGGTCTAACTGTTAGTCGGCCCAACAACAGACTTTCTATATTCCCTTTGTCCTATATAGCTGAAATTGTATTGCAATTATTAGCACATTGTTCAAGAAACTGTTTGACCGGTAATATGTTTACCTACATATAATAACGACAGATAAAAAGTTGATATTAAGAAAAATATTGTTACGACGAATTGAACAATATATACGATAATATTGTTGTTCATATATCTATTCAAATTTGCGGTCAAATTTTGACATAAAATAGTGTTAAAAAGTAAGACTGCAATTTTAACTGGATAAGAGGGAGTGATTTGGTAGTATATTAAATTTTCATTACTTATAAATTCAGTCTTTTCCAGGGGAATGAGTTTATATTATTTTGGAAAAGTTTGATCATGAAAAATATCGTCAATATTTCTTAGAGCTAAAATATAATTATTTATACATTGAAATATATTTTAATTTTTTTTTTCAAAATTATAAAAAAATTATTGCAATAAATAAAATCAAACATTAAATCAACTCATTAATTAGATCAGTCATAAAATAACTCATCTAAAAGTTATTGGTATAAAAAGTTTTTTTTGAAAGATTAAATACAAGCGACAAAATTACCTTATAAAAAAGACTCTGTGATAAACAATACTCCCTCCATTCCAACGAAATCTGAACAATATTTTTTTCAGTAAAAAATATTGAATTTTGACCACGTATTTGAACAGGTATATGAACATAACTACAATCAAACATATTTATTTGATATTGTAAAACAGAATCTGTTCAAAATGTGAAATCGATACTACCAAAAACAAAGGATGGATAAGATTAAATACTCGAACGTGGCGTTAGGCCCGTTACATAGACTTGGTGTTACGGTCGGTATTCCATAGGTCTCTGTGTCTGAGAGCCAAAACCAGTCCAAGTTAAATTCCAAAACAAACAAATCCAATAAGGAAGAGAGAATTCAAAGCCTCAGTAACAAAATTAAAAGAAAAAACACAAAAGGAAAAAAGGACCGGCGTGAAAGCTCTCACCGAGATAAAAATCTCTTCGTGCTCTTTGGAATTGGCATTACCCCAAAACCTCCTTTCCTTTCACTGCACTCGTACCCTCTGTCACCGATTATGACCGCCTTTTGAGGATAATGAGCGTAGGGCTCCCGGCCTTCTTCGCAGAAGAAGAAGAACATGGTTATGCTCACTCAACAACGCGATATGCAGCTTCAAAATCTCGTCTTTGATGCCCTTTACTGCGAGGAGGAGCGTTTCGAGGATGAAGAACAGGAAGTTGACCATTTCTGTAAGAAGGCTCCAACTTTGCTGGAAAACGACCTGTTTTGGGACGAACAGGAGCTTGTGAATCTGTTGCTCAAGGAGAAAGAGGGGGCTGTTGACCGAGTTGACCCAGATGGGGGTTCCATGGCGGAGAGGAGAGAGGCGGTGGGGTGGATGATGAGGGTCGTTTCACATTACGGTTTTGCCCCTGCTACTGGTGTTTTGGCTGTGGGGTATTATGATAGATTCGTTGCGAGCTTGTGTTTGTTGAATGATAAGCCTTGGAAGAGCCAGTTAGCTGCTGTGGCTTGCCTTTCTATTGCTGCCAAGATGGAGGAGATCCAAGTACCCCTCCTCTTAGACCTCCAAGTATGTTGAAATTACATGTTTTGTTGATTTCCTGCCATTTTGTTTGGTTCTTGATTTGGATTATGTTTTGTTAGGTTGAAGATGCGAAATTTCTGTTTGAGCCTAAAACTATTCAGAGAGCAGAGCTGTTGGTGATGTCTACTCTTGAATGGAAGATGATGCTAGCGACACCTCTTTCGTTTGTTGATCACATTGTGAGGAGATTTGGGATGATCACTAACCTCAGTTTCGAGTTTCACGATCGATGCGAGGGCCTCATTCTCTCTGTTATAGCTGGTGAGTAAAGGGCATCAAGAATGCTGATTTATGAGCTGGTTTAATTTTTAGTAGTCATTAATGTACTCAATGTATGTGTTCAGATGCTAGATTGGTGCGTTATCTACCGTCTGTGATTGCTACTGCTGCGATGTTATATGCTGTGGAAGAATTCGAACCTTGTAAGCTAATGGAATATCAGATTCAGTTCTTGGATGCTCTTAAAGTCAACAAGGTTGATTTCATTGATCTTCTTGCCCTTCGCTTTAATCAAGTTCGTACATTTACAATGCGTCTATCAAATCTTGCCAGGATAAGTTAAATGAATGCTGTAAGCTGATCAAGGTGATAGTGAATGATCAGGGAAGCAATCATCTTCAATCCCTTAAGCGCAAACGCGAGCCAATGCCAAGTAGCCCCAATGGTGTCATTGATGCGTATTTTAGCTCAGACAGCTCTAATGAATCATGGGACTCAGCGACTTTGGGATCACCATCCAAGCGGATGTTCAGGAGAAGCCGGGATCAGGACAAGCTAATGATGTTGTGAGTGTTTGATAATGGTTCTTGATGAACTCGTTCTCTTGTTTATGGATTAATCTTTATGCAATTTCGTGAGACGGTGCCCTAAGTCTAGCTTATATTGCAGTTCCTGATCACTATCTATCGTCCACTATGCATTTCAAACTAGTTTTTTGAATCATGTGATGAAGACTTTTCTGCTGGCAAGATCCATGTTAAGTGGATTGAATTTTGAAATGTGAAAGAGAGATTGTTTGAATACTACTTTCTCGCACTGCATTCAGTTGATTCAGATGGCTTTTAATACCAAACAATATGTGCAATGGACTTTTAAAAAAGACATCTTTGGCTCTCTTCAAAGTCCAGTCGATTAGGTGATCAGATTTTCAACAGGAGACTTTTTGGTAATGTGTTTGACTTGCTTAGTATCAAAATGTCTTTGTGATAGGTACTTAACTGCTGGCTGGTGTTATTTATACCATGATTAGAATTTGATTATGCGCATAGAGGTCTATTTATAAAGAACATTGTAGCATATGGAGTGATAGCGTTGGTTTGTGATGGGTACTTGCTCTAAATGAAAGAACTGAGAGAGAGACTGAGAGTACAATTTAAGTTCTGCACATTTCAATTCAGTTCAGCAGATTTCAGTCTGATTGAGTGTGAAGCCTCCTGCTAACTTTAGTCGAACTTCAATTTTGGAGGGAATGCCATATTGAATATAGAACGATGATGTGAATTTACGGGTCAAATTAGACAATGTCATGTTGTATGTATAAATCACACGATTCTATATGGGCGGTATAAAAGCAAATCACCTATTGAAAACAGATGAGTGAGCTTTGGTTGCTGGGAGGGCGTCCGATGCCGACTGAAATACATGATTATGAGATTGACTGATCAAACAGATACGAAAGTCGATCATAGTAATAATTCCCAACCTTGATCAAAGTGTAGGATAAGTGGTAGGGAATAGTTTTGAATTGATAATCGTAGTATGCATAAATTAAGCTGGGTTACAATTTGTCATCCTCGAAAGAAACCGGGGACTCAAATACATGATTATAAGATTGACTAGTCAAACAGATACGAAAGTCGATCATAGTAATCATTCCAAAGCTTGATAGAATGTGTAGGATAAGTGGTGGGGAATAATTGCGAATTAATAATCGTAGTATTTATAAATTAAGTTGGGTTACAATTTGTC
The DNA here is from genome assembly GCA_032355405.1 of Rubia balearica. Taxonomy (NCBI): domain Eukaryota; kingdom Viridiplantae; phylum Streptophyta; class Magnoliopsida; order Gentianales; family Rubiaceae; genus Rubia; species Rubia balearica. Next base: position 1,755,409 of record JAULKJ010000013.1, on the reverse strand, counting down.
ATCCTTGAAAGAAACTAGGGACTCAAAATACATGACTATGAGATTGACTGATAAAAAAGATACGGAAGTCAATCATAGTAATCATTCCCAGTTTTGATCGAATGTGTAGGATAAGTGATTAGGAAATAGTTGTAAATTGATAATTGTAAAATCTATAAATTAAGCTGGGTTACAATTTGTCGAAAGAAACTGGCCATGACCGATGAGAGAGCTATTAGTTAGGGTCGTTCATTACATGATTACAAGACTTACCATATGCCACCCTCTTGATTTTGTGGGACGTAGGGGTCCTTAAGGCTGGAGCCCCTAGTTTGAGTTTGAAGAGTATTTTGTGGGCAAGTATTTTTTTAAAGTTATTTTGTGGGGGAAATGTTTTGAGTTTAAAACAAGGGAGCAGGTATTTAGTGGACCACACTAATAATTTAGGAATGATATATTATTGCTCCGTTAAAAATGCTCCATGGTTTGACCAGTCAGTCTGACCGCTTTGGGAATCCCCAGGCCAAATCAGCCTTACAGCTTGTCAATCCTGCCCCACTTGCCCTACCATGCGCCACGTAGCCGGGATAATCAATTCTGTTCAAACGTAGGATAGGACTGCATGTTTTATCATCTTATCTTAATTAAGTAATCTGTTTTTTATACTTATACTCGTAATATCTTTGTTTTTTGTTTTTTTTTGAAAAACTCATAATATCTTTGTATTTTTTACAGAAAATTTTAGGGATGCATACAAATATAACCCTATATATTTGATTAAGTATAAATATAATCCTCATATAAATAAAACTGTGAATATAACTCTAACTAATTGCAACTATAATCTTTTGGTGAAAATTTTGGCGTTAATTGTATTTTTCCGGCAATGACCCCCCAAGATAAATGCCCTCGGACCAAAATATGAATTTGGGTGGACAATCATACTCTTACCCATTGCCGGACCGCCATCAGATCGCTGCCAGACCGGGTAGGGTTATATCAGCACATTATAAAAATTTATAGGGTTATGTCAACACATTCCCAAAACTTATAGGGTTATATTAGTACATTCGTAAAAAGTATAGGGTTATATCAGCACATATTATAAAAGCAAAACACATTATCACTAAAAACCCATATGTCAAATAACATAACAAAATAACAACTACGCACGAAACACCAAAAGTCATCCAATCATCAAATCGAACTAAACTCAACAATATAAACAAAATATAATCAAAATTCTTATATTCTATTCCATATATACCGCATATCTATATTCGTGTGACGAGAAACAAAAGAAAATCAAAAAATAAAACTCAATATCGCATTAATCTAGTAAATTAAGGGAAATTTCAGATGAAAATACCATTTTTGAAAGGTTCCCACACCTCCACTTCATTGTCCGGTGTGTCGACCTCGCCAAAACTCTTTCTTCGCCACTAGAATCTCACTTTGGAGTGCCGACAATCGGTGGAAGAGGTTGAAATGGCAGTTGCGTGTGGTTGGCGTTGATTTTGTACTAATATGACACTTAAGTTTTATAGTATGTGCTGATATAACCCTACATTTTTTACGATTGTGCTGTTATAACCCTATAAGTTTTAGAAATGTGCTGATTTAACCCTATTACTTTTGATAATGTGCTGATATAACCCTACCTAGTATGGCGGCGGTACAACAGTAGTCCCGCAGCGACGTAACAGTGGTCCGATGGTGGCCCGACGGTAGTCCGGCGGCGGTCCAGCGATAATATTTGGGTATTGATGACGTTAAGGACAATAACGTCATTTCCTATTTTTTTTAAAAAAAATTCAAAACGATAAAAATGTTTTTCACGAAATTCCGGCTAAAAGTTGTCGGAAAGGGTTATATTTGCATTCACTTATTATCTGAAGTTAAATTGGCACTTTCAATTATCAAAATGTTATACATGCACTTATGTGAATTATATAGGGTTATATCTGCAATTTTCTCAAAATTTATATGTTAACAAAAGTTGTATGTTAAGGTGTTGGGCAGATTAGATTCTGCCACTTGTTTCATAAATTCAATATTAACTAATTGACTTTCACAAAATCTTATTGTATACCAACTAGTTGTTAGATTGGGTCATTTTATAATTTAGGGATATATACAAATATTACCCTATATATACTTCAGTAAGAGCACATATAACCCTGAGATAATTTTTAATGCAAAAACAACCCTAACTACTATACATAAATGCAAATATAACCTTAAAGACTATATTTTGGCATTGACTAGCCATTTTCGACCATTAACCGACCGGAAATGACAAAAATACTCTTTCAACGTAATACAAAATTTTTTAAAAAAATGCCTTTGCCCCGTCGTTGTTCTACTACCACCACCATTGCTCCACCACCATCGCTGCTGCTCGGGCGCAACCACCCCTCCACGTCTCTTGAATACACCCCACCCACCCCACCGCACCTGAAAACACCTCACACACCACCTGCCTCGCTGTGACTGAAAACACCTCACACACAACCCACCCACAACCACTCCGCCTTACCTGAAACCCCACCCACCCCGCCGCGCCTGAAAACACCTACATTTTTTACGAATGTGCTGATATAACTCTATAAGTTTGATTTAACCTTATTACTTTTCATAATGTACTGATGTAACCCTACCTATTATGGCGGTGGTGCAGCAGTAGTCTGACGGCTACTTAGAGGTGGCTCGATGGCAGTCCAGTGGTGGTGGTCCAACTGTGGTCTGTGGCAGTCATGCGGTGGTCCAGCGATAATATTTGGTATTAATGATGCTAAAGGCAATAACAACATTTCCCATTTTTGTGTTTTTAATTTTTTTAGAACGACAAAAATGTCTTTTCACGAAATTTTGGCTAAAAAATTGTCGGAAAATATTATATTTGCAATTTCACTTATTATCTAGGGTTATATTTACACTTTCAATTATTAAAAAGTTATATATGCACTTATGTGAATTATATAGAGTTATATATACACACATTTCTCTTACAATTATTTTGGATAATGACACATACCGTTCACCAACCAGCATAAAATGATAGTAAGTTGTGGCTAGGACTGCTTATCGAGCGAGTCGATCGCGAGCAGAGGGTTGTTCGACTAGACTCGAAAACTTTTTTCCCTTGCTCGATACTCGCGAGTTCTATTATAACATGCTCGATCTCGATACTCGCGAGTTTTATTGTTGCTCGATTGCTCGACTCGAACTCGAGGAGCTCGAAAACTTTTAAATTTGCTGCCT
>JAULKJ010000013.1:1718625-1729479 GCA_032355405.1 Rubia balearica | reverse complement strand
GTGTTTTTTTTTGGTGGTCTGATAACTGTATGGTTTGATTGAAATTGTGGTTGATTCGGGCTTTTGATTTTGCAGTTCTTTAGCAGGAAGCAGAATGGTTTTTTGTATACATGGACGATAAGGGCTGTCGTGGCGAATGATCTCTGCACTGATGATAGCTTTGTGGTATGCTGTTGCCATTTTAAAACAGAATACTTTGAATCTTATTTTCCTGATATATGTTACCAGTCCATTAAATTCTTAGTTGTACTATGTGCATTAAGTGAACTTGTGAGTTTGGATTTGATGAATCCTTCCGGTGCTTCAAGGAAGCATTATGTGATGTTGACTTATAGTGTCTGCCTGTGAGCATTTAGGTTTACTAGCTTCCATAAATGCAGTGTAGTCTTCTTTGTGTCTTTCGTCCTACGCAAAATCAGAGTCATGGTCTGCATGGTCTGAAAGTGTGGCTTAATTGTAAGTTGTAAGGCACAATACCTGCAATAGCTATTTTTTTGTAGACTTAAGTTAGTTTTTCTTACTTTTTAACCACTGACCCCAAATAGACTTGGCTTCCTTATCTTCTATTGCAACTCTCTGATATGCACATGCTTTGTGAAACCTTTAAAATTAGTTAATTCTTCGTAAGCTTCTTGTATTTTGAGCTGAGTGACAGTCTATATGATTCGAGTGTTGTGTGTAATTGGCCAATCTTGTCCCAGAATCAGCAACTGAAATGAAATTAGCGTATTAATGTGCATGACTTAATTTTGGCCAATTATCTCTCTCACAGCAGAAAAGCTGAAAGAGGCTGAAATATTTCTGTCCTGTGATTAGTTTTGGGACTTCCTCTGTACTTAGTTTTACTTTTCTATTTGAGTGCTGACTCAGTTATCAATTTTCATTTGTCTAAATACCATTAGTTTTCTAAAGCATCCGGGAAGGTAAAAGAAGCCATATCAAATCTTCCAGTTGCAACCAAGGATGACGATGATGAAGAAGCAGCTACCTTGGATGATCAAGTACAGGTGGAAAATGGTGATGAACTGGCAAATCGGGACAACTCTTCGAGTTCTGAAGATGCTAGGAAGGATGAAGAGCCAGATCCTTTTGGACTTGATGCCCTCATACCTAGCACGTCTGAAAAAGAAGATAGAAGTAAGGGAAAGAAAGAGGCAAGTAGAACTAAGACAGAAGAAGAGGAAGAAGGCAAACGATCTCTCAGAAGACAGAGGCAGGCACTGATTTTCTGTTTGGAAACTGCTGCACGGCGCTACAAGACCCCATGGTAAAATTCAGTCTACTTTACTTCCTTGCATCTGTGTTTATACCAAGCTGCAATTCAATAGCTTGCAGTTGTCGCGATGGAAGCATAAAAGTTGATACCTTTTTCAGGTGCCAAACAGTGATCGACATCTTAGTGAAGCACGCCTTTGATAACATATCAAGGTTCACCTCCCGGCAAAGGGATGCAATCCAAAAGCTTTGGGCTTCCATTAGAGAACAACAGTTTCAGCGGAAGCATGGTAAGTCTGCATCCGGGAAAGTTGATGTCAATGGATTTGAGTGGCTCCAGCAGAAGTATGCAAATGAAAAAATCAGCATTCGACATTCAGTTGGGGGAAGCGGCGAGCGCCACTGTGAGCAATGGCTCGGCTGATTTCCGATATGTTTTCTTCCTTGGTACTGCTCAAGGGACGCTGCACATTTAGTATAGGATAAACGAGTGTGTGTCAGTTGCCTACTCTGGTTATTAGACGTCCTGGTTATGTAGTATGCTTATCTTTCCTTCATGTAAAATAAATGATCACCAGAGTTGGAAAAACTAATTTAACCAATCCTTCTTGTTCCTGTTGTAACACTATTATTTTGTTTGGAACAATATTAGTCTAATCATGAGGGTGTTGAACTCATCCTCGAACATTACTCCCTCCGTTCAACTATTTGTGGCATACTTTTCATTTCAGGATGTTGATTTTATTTTAAAACTTTCCAATTATAGCATACTTTAATAAATTATTAACCACTCATTATACATTTTTTCTTCTTTCCATTCAGCTTGAACCATACCACTAGCATTTTCTAAAAACTTGTGCAAAAAAAAAGTGACAAAATAAATTGAACGGGGAAGTATTTTGTTTAGAAATAGATGTACTTGTACCTTTGCGTTTTATAATGATGTTTATCTCAAGAACTTTATTTTAACCACTCAAATGATGCAAACAAGGCTGGGGAAATGTACAACATCTAATAATTGTAACATCCTTAACTAAGGATAGTAGTATGTTAAGAAGTTTATACTATCGTCCAAATTAAATAGCAAATCTACTATTAATTCGTCAAATTTTGATGATCTATTTAAAATAGATATATAAAAAATAATATTATCATTGTTGTATAAATTTTTGAGGGTTATGTGCAATTTAATTTGAGATGGGATTATATCAAAAAAGTTTACCATGATTAAGACCCTGTTTAGTTGGGTTTAATTTTAGCATCAATAAATTAAATTCAACACTAATAAACTAAATTCAGAACAAACAAACTAAATTCAGCACCAATAAACTCAACACGGAAGGGAAAAAAATTGTTTGACGTCCGACAGTTACTGATTGAGTAGTGAGTCTAAAAATAGAATATGTTACGAGTACAACATCATTTTGGGAGTCATTCTCTTCATTAAAAAAAACTATCAAAAAATTCAATTCATTACTAATAAATTAAAGATAAAATATGAGTTTGGTTCAGGAGAGTATAAAAGAACAAGGGCATGAGAGCAAATCACGAGAAAACGATAAACCCTATATCGATCGCTCACACGGCCGGTCAGTATATATACTCCTTCATAGATAAACCCTAGTAGTTCAATTCATCCTGCAGATCTATTTCACATCCATAAAGGTATGATTTACATTCTCCATCTCGTGTTTTAGTTTCATTACTCTGCTTAAATTTTTCTGCAAACGCGCAAATCGAAGGCTTTACGGTTTCTTTTGCCAAAGATTGTAGAGCTCAAAAGTTGTGCTAAATAGATGAATCCGGGTTAAGTTTGTACCTTCTCGGAATGCATTTGTTGCAATTTTCTGAGGGGGATTATACTAGGATTTAAATTTAATCTTTGCTATTTGGTATTGATTAAATTTGATGATCTGCCTATAATTTATCTTTTGAAGTGTTTTGTCCAAATGTGATTGCTATTCTTTGATTCATTTTACATGGTATCATTGTATGAATTGTCTTGGTTGATTCTTGTTTTTCTCTTTGATACGGTAATGATGTTTATTTATATGATTTTCTTGTTATGCTGTTGGGATTTTGGTATATAGTACTCTTGAAAGTGAATGAGCAGTTGTTTATTGACGTCTCTGTATTGTTTCGATGCATAATGTCGAATCGAAAGGTATTTTTCGACATCCTGATTGGGAATGTGAAGGCCGGAAGAGTTGTATTTAAGTTCTTCTCCGATGTAACGCCAAGAACTGCTGAGAATTTCCGTGCCCTGTGCACCGGTGAGAGAGGCATTGGAGCGTCAGGGAAGCCACTCCATTACAAGGGCTCGAGATTCCACCGCATCATCCCCAACTTTATGTGTCAAGGCGGCGACTTCACAAGGGGGAATGGAACCGGGGGAGAATCAATATATGGGACGAAATTTGAGGATGAGAACTTCACCAAGAGGCACGACAAGCCCGGATTTCTCTCCATGGAAAACTCTGAATTTGTTCGCGGCGACTTCACAAGATGAATGAAGAGGATGCTGAAAATCTGAAATGGCTCCATATATTCAAGTAAGAATTGTTCTTACATTATTCAATTTTACATTGTCCGATATGCCAAAAGATACATATTCATGTGTGTGTATCTATGCAGCAAATATGATCTTTACAGTAAGAGTAAGGTCAGGATTAATGTGGAGGAAGTCAAGCCTTATTACCTTTCTCTAATCAACAAGGTAAATTTCTGATTCTCACTATAAAAAATATGAATTTTTTTACTGCAGCCTGATATTCTGATTGTGTTTTTACAGTACTTTCCCCAGAAACTGAAGTGGTGATATCCTCAAGTTTAATTTGAATAAAATGCCTGTTGGTTCAGATTTCATGAACTTTGTTTGCTATAATTTTGTTGTATTAAGCGTGCAAAAAAAATTTTACTCTCCTTTTCAGCCACCCCTTGCCTGAGCTCCTGGTTCCGCCACTGCTCTCCACCTTCTCCTCCCTCTCCATCTGAACTTCGTCGTACCTTCACCACCTCCGCCGCTCGCTCCCCTCCTCTAGTCTCCATATCAAGGTGTCGCTGGAGCCCAAGAAGGATTCTTCCTGCCACCCTACTTCGATGAGGTGCCGCTAGAATTCGAGGATGAGATCGCTAAAGCATATGAAGAACTGTACGGACCGGGGTACAACGGGGAATCTTTCTGGGAAACGATGTGAATGTGATGGATAAAGGTAAGAAGGAGGCGGCGACTGGGCCCGAGACGTAGGGGATGCGGGAGAAGATCAAAGACGGGTTCGAGGAGCGGGTGGTGCGGGTGAGGAGGGTGACCAAGATCGTGAAAGGCGGGACCCAGTTGCATTTCCAAGCGGTGGTGATCGTCGACAACGAGAGGGGTCAAGTCAGCGTCAAAGTCGGCAAGGCTAAGGAGGTTGTCGTTGCCGTGGCAAAATCTTTCTTGAATGCGAGGGGGGATTTTTTGGGAATTTTTAAATGAAAATGTATTTTAATTAGTAAAATTACAAAAATACCCCTGACTATATTGGAAAATACTTCCGATTTACTTTAAAATCACTCGGAATCTGGTTTTGGGACAAAACAAATCATTTTGTATTTGTTGGTTGCTGAATAGACGTAGAATTATTAACTTACTTAAATCAACATGAACAATTAAATTGGTTTATAGACGTAGAATGATAACCAGACTGATCGCTTTCGGAGTTACTAACTTACTTTCTGCGAAAACATGACCACTTGGCAAAGAGGAGCGTATCACGCATCACTATCACTGCGCCAAACATGGATCTTCTACAAATGTAACACCACTTGATCCAACCACGATCTATGTTTCCAAACTGTAAACACCTTGAAAAACACAGATCCGACGAACCCGGATTTATGAAAATCCAAAAATAAAATCACAAACGAAATTACGAACACACGATCTGTACAAACAGATCGAGAACAATACATCAACATGAACAATTAAATCAAGTTATCATCATGAATGCAACGATCTAATCGATCAGGTCGAAAAACAAAACTAATCTGTGGAGACAAATCTCATACTTATTCAATAACAAAACATGAATTAAAATAAACTGTTATTCCCCATCTCCCCTAACCCCTAATGGGGAGATGGGGAAAAACCTTGAAGAAGAAGGAGTCTGTTGCGGCAGAAGGGTTCAGCGGACAGATGAGAAAGACGCGATGTTATCACCAAACTGTTATTAACTGTATTTTTGTCTTGATTTTGATGAGAAGAAGAGGCATTTACCTTCATTGATTAATGCACTTACATCTTTTAATACATTTACATTCAGCTTTTCAATTTTTTCGGTTGTTGTACTTCCTCACGAATATATAACATTCAATTTCATATTTACCTTCATTTTTAATGCATTTCATCATCATCTCTTAATCCATATATCCATCTGATCTCTTAATCTATACAATTTTCCCTTTCTAATAAGTGATGCATTCTTTATATAATTTCTTTTTATTTGTCAATTTCTATTTTCTAATTTAGTTTTGTTTATACTTCGAGTACATAAAACTGAACCAATACAACTATCACGTTATTTATTCACTAAAATTATTTAATTAGAAATTTTTTATTAATTCAAATAATATGAATATGCAGTACTCTCCGTCCCAACTATATTTGCACAGCAATCATTATCATGCTATTTAAGAAACATGTTTGACCGTTAATAAATTTATCTACGTATATTAGCAGTAAATAAAAAATTGATATTTAGAAATTAGTTGTTACGATGTACAATATCACATACAATAATATTATTGTTCATATATTTATTTAAATATGTGGTCAAATTTTGATAGAGAATAGTGTAAAAAATAGCAAATAGAGATGGAACATAGGGAGTATATATTATGGTTCACTGATGGTCGACAAAATTCCATACTCCATTCGTTCCTTACATATCGGATTTTTATGAAAATTAAAGTGTTAGAAAAGATAAATTGAAGAAAGTGAAAAAGTCAATTAAATACGAGGCTAGTTTATTTTTTATCATAAAAATAATACTACCTCCGTTCAAAAAAAGGCGCATTTACTTTTGACTCGCTGTTTTATGCAAGATGATGTGGAAAAATATGGATATTTTGAGAAAACTATTGCCCCAATCTAAAAATTGTTAAAGTTAAAGAGAACATTGTGAAATTTTAACAACATATTATTTGCTATTTTGTATAGTTTTCAAAGTATGGCATTTTTTTGGTACGGACGAAAAAAGAAATTGTACCATTTTTGTTGGGTGGAGGGAGTATGATAATTTTTAAAAGAAATGTTAAAAATGAAAAGTTTGATCGTAATTCCCTAGTTTTTTTTCTTTTTTTTTTCCAAATTCAGGCAAATAATCCCCTAGTTTCACATATTTGATATAGTACTCTCTTTGTAAAAGAAATTGTTACTTTATTTTTAACAAGGTTTCTTTAAGTCTAACTTACTCATTCTATTATTTTATTTATAAATTCAATTTCAGCCACTTAATTAATTCATCAACCATGATGCCACATTTATAGAGAGGGAGTATTGAAAGATCAGGAAGCACCTGTGGACGTGCAATAACGAATTTTGCAGCTTTGCTATTTCAACTGTTATGATGATTAGATGTTTGTATGCATCGTTGCAGGAAATTGGAGATTCATTCATGGTTAAGCTTTTAACACTCATGATTAATCAAACACGAGTAAATAATATAATTGTATAAAAAGAGGTGGATGGTTAAACTTTATCAAAATCTTGATTTAGTCCAGATTAAAAGGACCATTACGTACCTACTATGACAAGATAACGTAAGTGGACCTTTCACCTTTTCATCCTTCTTTTTGGGCTTATTATTAATAAAACAGCAACGTGACAATGCTGGAAGTATCCGGCATCCTTTTTTTTTGTCCTTAAAGAACAAAGTTTTTGTCCAAAAAAAGAAGAAAAAAGTTGGGAAAATTATTCTGAAACAAAAGAAAAGCAGAAAAAGCTTCACTTTCTTCTTAGATCTCAACTTTGGAAGAAGAAGCACGCTCTACCACACCAAAGATTACTTCCTTCGCGAATCACTTCATCTTCTCAATTCAACAAATGATTATTAACTGTTTTTATTAATGGGTTGAGTTGATTAAACTGTTGACTATTTTATTCATTATTTATAATTTTAAACTGCAGTTAGTAATTTAGGGTTACTATCGTTATATCTGCGGGTCTGTAGGAGGAGTCATATATTCAGTTTCGTAATTATTAAAAAACATATACTACCTCCGTCCCAAAATAAACTTCCTAATTTGACTTTCTGAAGTCAAATTAAACAAATTTCAACCATTAAATTCTCTTAATATATATGTAAGATTATTATCATATTATATGTTTTTACATTCATTATAACATATATTTTCAAACTAGTACTATTTTTTCAGATTTTTTTTATATACACAAAAAATATTAGTGGTTAAAAGTCGATGTAGTTGACTCTTAAAAGTTAGATTAGGAAATTTATTCTGGACGGAGGGAGTAGCCTTTTATAAAAGGTAAAGTTTTGGAAAAGATCGTCTCTCCATAGGTATATGGAAAGACGGGGTTGAATATGATTATAGAAAAGTAAAAGGATAATTTTATTATGCAACATATAATAAATATAAGTTTATGACCAGATTAATGCAACCCAAATTTTTTATCTTGATTTTTTCTAATTTAAAAATTAAACATTAATTTTTTCCTAACTTATGGAAATAACATCTATCAAGAAACGAATTCTTTATTAAAAAAATGGATGCATTATTTGATATTGATGAAGAAAATGATATGGACCTTGGCGCATTTGACCGACTTACAAATAGAGGTTGCAAAATGCAAATTGATGAAATGACGAGTGGGCCGAAGCCATTGATGAATGATGGTAGGTCATGATTTTCTATTTGATTGTGCTAATCTTTGACCAAAATTTCACAGTGTACTATTTTTTGTGTGACCAAAGCAAATTTCTGTTCAAGAAGAACCCAATGTCGCTTTCTGCAGTTTTGTTGCCTTGTTTTAAAGTTGAGTTAATTTGGAAAATTACAGTGCAAACGTTGTAAAGGAAACAATTGTTGAAGCAAAGTTGGCGAAAATAAGGCATGGGGATTAGAGAGAATAGACAGAATCGGAATCAAATCCTTGGTGGCAACTTAGTACTCCCCGTTCCATTAATAGTGTCATCACAACATTAGATCTTTGGATTTAGATGGGGAAAATGAGTTGTTGAAATTGAATGTAGAAAGTAAAAAGTGAAATTAATGGATGGAATTGAAGTAATCTTTCCCAAAATGAAAAATGTTTCATTTAAAAAATATATATCATTAACGTAAGTGTGACTAATAGGAGAACAAGAGAGTGTTTATTTAAATATATTTTTACGCTAATTATAATATAGTGAAAGAATTGAGATTAACATATATTTCTTTTTAAATAAAACGTGATAATTTTTTTAATATAAAAAGCAGAATACAAAAAAAAAAGTGACAGTATAAAAAGAAAATAGATCGATGGAGTGTAATGTCTTCTTCTTTAGAAACAAAATTGGAATGAAAACAATGATTTCGAAATGGAACGAATAGTAATGTTTACATAAATAATTTTATCATGATAAGTTAATCAGATAAAAATTTAATATAAAAAGGTCATTTTTTAAAAAATAAAATTTATTTTTGAAAAGCCAATCTCTTTATACCGAGGTCCTAATCCATCTCCGAAATAAAGCAAAGTGGCAATTAATAAAGGTAAACGAGATGGTATTGCACGTGGGTTTGGGCTACTTTGTTTCTTGAAAAGGATTTTTGCCTTTTTGATGGAGCAAAGCAAAGCATGGATAACATTAAACAGAGCATGAACGAAGGCGCAAGACTCGCTCATGGGGCTCACAAGCCCTCGGTTTCCACAAATACTATACTCCCTCGGTCTTATCTTAAATTAATTCTCAATTAAATATATACTGTTTGAGACAAATGTTTGGTCGTTAATATATTAAATTGCGTATAATAACAACAGATAAAAAGTTACTTTTAAGAAACTAATTGTTGCGACGAATTCAACAATATCACATAAGATAATATTATTATTATATATATAATATTCAAATGTGCGGTCAAATTTTAATAAAAAATAGTGTCTTAAAGTATAGGTGTAATTTAAACTAAGACGGAGAGAGTATTATTGTATATTTGTATTGATCTTAAGCTTTTAGGCTTGATAATTGGAGTCCACGTTCTACCTTGTTAACGAGGAAAACACTTCATAGATAGTCTAATAAACTCATACTTCGTAACTGGGATACTTCCTCCGGTTCTCTAACAATGTCTCGCTTTTCTATTTCAGATGACTTGTTAATATTGGCTTCTTGGATTTTTGGCTAATTCTAAACTGTTTTCATCCACACAGTTTACTTTTTTACTTTTTCAATACATCATTGTCCACTACTAATTTTACCTTTCTAAAACTAAACGTCAAAAGTAAGTGAACTAATGTTAATGAATTAGAGAGATCGTATCACCTTTTCATTTGTTTAAACTATAAGAATTTACATCTTATAATCTCCTAATATAATAACTATAAGAATTTAGATCTTATAATCTCTGCATATTTTGTACATTTTAATGTTAAGATTGTAAATATTAGTCTCATGGTGTTTTATCTCAAAATTAATAGGTATCATGTAAAGGTAATCCAACCATTAATGGAGGACGATTAACACGTTACATACAACAATATTATTTATCGTGCAAAGAGACGACATGAGTGCCGTTTCAACTAATCAGACCAATCTTAAACTCTAATTAGAGTCATGGTTTCAAACATCACCGTGTTAATCTCCATACGGACCACCGTCTTAACTGAAGTGTTGTAAAAGGATGAAAAGGCAGCATTAGATCTGTCCATTTTGTCGACATTCTTACATGTGTGTGGCAAACGATGAATTAAGCCGTTGCTTGGCAGAGGAAGAAAGGGAAAGCATGTGGTTTATGAAGAGATTGAAGTGCCCAGTCTGATCGTGTTTGTCCCAAGTAGCGTCCGGGGCTCGAAAAGGAACGTGCATGCGTTTGCCATTCTGAGGATCAAGTGGAAACATCAAGATTTTGGACCATAGCATTTGTTCAAGAATCTGCACTGATTTTTTATCACTTTCCCGCGCAATCCATTATCCTAAAACACAAGGTTGTACTAGAAATTTTACTTCAACATTTGTGTCCTTTTCTGCCTTGTTCTCAACAAAAAAAAAAGACAGATTACGATAATTTCTTAACTTTACCAACCCACCGGTATGGGTAAAATTAACAAACTTTACATTCTGAGACACACTCATTAACTTTGACCGGTCCAATAGTGTCGGATACTTGTGCATTACGTATCCTCTACGGCATCCACTGATTCTAAATCGTTTTTTACTCTGTGATCCAGCTAGGGGTGAGATCGAGTCGAGCCGAGCCGAGCCCGAGCTTCCCTAGGCTCGAGCTCGGCTAAAAAAAATGACCAGGCTCGAGCTCTCGTTAATTGGTTCGATCCCAATCCGATTCAATATAATAATAAAAACTTTTTTCCTTTGTTGTTTTCCCTTTATTTTCTTTACTTAACATAAGGAGTACATTTTTTTGGTATTGCAAAAAGAGATT
>JAULKJ010000013.1:1692863-1706694 GCA_032355405.1 Rubia balearica | reverse complement strand
GTCATTTCCGGTTAAATTGGCACTTTTGATCAAAACATAGGGTTGATTTTGCACTTTCAGATTTTACAAGGTCATTCATGCACTTTCTTAATCTTATAGGGTCATTTTTGAGCTTTTCCCTAATATATACTATATATATATATTGGGAATTCAGGATTCCTAAAACTATACTTAAGAAGTTGGATAGAATGATAGCTGAATTCATCTGGGGTGGTGAACCAGACAAGAAGAAAGTGCGCGAAAAGTCCTGCGCAAAAGTTTGCAAATCAAAAGAAGATGGAGACTTAGGTTTACGATCTACTGAAGGCATGGACTTATTAGTGTTTGGAAAGAATGTCTGGTCAATAATTAAAGATAGTACCTCCTTGTTAGGCATAGTTTATAAGGATAAGTATCTTAAGAACATGGATTTCCTATTAGTATCTCCTAGAAGCCCATATTCCCAGGGTTAAAGATATATTTTATGGGGCAGGTTTGTCATAAAAAATAATCGGGAATGACTTGTGGTCAACGGAATAGATATTAAAATCATGGATTAGTGGATTCCAAACAATGATAATCTACTAACAGAACAATTTGTGATTGGCTCGTACACGGACTTGGGGGTTTATGATCTCATCGCAGAACGGAATTAGTGGAGAATACTATTGATAAGATCTATTTTTCCTTAAGATAATATTCCAAGCATACTAGCCATACATACTCAAACTGATTCAACAAATAGGGACAAGCCTATTTGGAGGCCGAATAAGGATGGTATATACACAGTTAAGAAGGTTTATCATCTCATTATGGAGGAATCAGACCAAAGCATAATCAAACAACTACTCAATCAAAATAATTTTGAAAGTCATTATTGAATCTCAAACTTCCACATAAGTTTGAAGTTTTAATATTGAGGATGATAAACCATGCTCTACCAACTGCAATGAACCTTGCATTTAGGGGGATTATTACGAACTACATTTGTACGAGATGCCATATGCATATAAGACCCATCTATTTACAAGTTGTAAAGACTCCAAAAGAATTTGGATGACAACTTCCCTGGGATATGATTTTAATACTTCACCACTTCAGGATGTCAATTCATGGTTCATGTCATATATGAAGCAAGCTCCGGATAAAGATTCGGGGTTAAATGTTTTTCTAACCCTACGTTTAGCCTAAAAGTGCCAATATAATCTTGTAAAATCAAAATGTGCCAATATAATCTTATAATTAGACCGTTGACCAAATCCAAAATGACAAATATGCCCTTGATCATTTCACCTTATTTCCCCCTATTTTCCCCATCCCATTGCCGCCACTAGCCACCACCACCCAAGCTCCACACTACCCTCTCCCGCCACTAACCACCACCATCCAAGTTCCACCAGACCACCACCCCCGCTGCTAAACTCCACCCTAGCTCCACCACTGCTGCCGCTAATCTCCACCACTCCCCAACACTAATCTCCACCACCCAAGCTCCACCACAACCCTCTCCCTCCGCCAGCCACCACGACCCAAGCTCCACCCCCAGGTTTCACCCAATCTCCACCACCAATCTCCACCACCTTGCTGCCAATTCCAACACCTCCACCGCCAAACTCTCCGTCACCTACCACTTCTGCCCAGCCACCCTGTCGCAGCTTCCCCTACAAAAATTCAAGCCATGTTGATGACGACGGAGATTTCGTCGATGTGGTCAACAACTCGCGTCTGATGGGAGGCTCCGCGTCAGATTTCAGATGATGAGGCGCATATCAACAAAGATTCTCCCCGGAGAGCTCGTCATTGGCTGTGAGCTCTATCGAAGCAATTTGACCGAGTGGCAAATCGGAGAAGGGGTAAGAGGCAGATCGAAAAATACATTATTTCCACCAAATGTGAGCAAACTTCTCTGCTTTGTTTGAATTAATTTCTCAACTTAAACAATTACTTCTCTTTCGATCCCAACATCGAATGAGAGAAGTCTTTCGATCCCAGCATAGAAGCATAAAAAGAGAGAAGTAATTACAGAGCAGAGAAGTCTACTTCTCCTTCTCAAACAAAGTTTAGCACAGAGCAGAGAATGAGAAGGCTTCTCTGGGGCAAACTTGAGCTCACGGTTGGGAGAAAATGTGACCTTCTTCCGCCGCCGCCAACATAGGATTTTATCTTCTTAATTTTTTCCAATTTTTTTTTTAATTTCAGGGTAAACTGACATTTACTATATAACCGGCTAATTCTGGCGTTGGCAATTGTAGCCAACGCCTCCCAAGGTTATATTGACACATTCTTTATAAAGTTAAGAGTTATTTTAGCACTTTCTTATTTTACAGGGTTATATGGACACTTTCATTCTAAAGTCAGGGTTATTTTGGCATTTTCTCAAGATTCAATTAGACTGTCAGTATGCATTTTACAGGAGATTTTTTTAAGAAGGGGAATTCTTGAGCAATGAATGATCAGTCAAAGGATCAGATTCAATGATGGGTGGATGTTAAGAATTCCTCCACTATCCTAAATTAAACAATTTTGGAGAGGAGCAATGATACTGATGATATGGATGAATATGTTTATAGTATGCCAAGGTTAAAGAGAAGAAGAACACAACTCACAAGTGCATGAAAATAGGAGTTTACAGCAGTTACAAGGTAACTCATGTATTATATCATTTGATGGCTCTTATCAGCAATCCAGGTACTTGGGAACAACAACTTTGTCTGTCACATATAATGGAATCTCGGCAACCTCAATCTAAAAAAGGTCATATTTTTTTGTGGCCATTTCACCCCAACAAGCGGAATCAAAAGCACATTCACGGGCAATTCAGGCTTCACTAAGAAAGAATTATTAAAAATTGCTAATTTACACAGATTCGTCAGTTCTTGCAGAATAATTAGCTAAGCTTGAATATGCTACTTGGGAAATCAAGGGAGTTGTATTTCAGATTCTACAAATTACTTCCTTCTAGGGCTGTTCAACCGGACCGGTTAAGACCGGGACCGGAATGGTGGAAATCTTTGGACCGAAGCCGGACCGGTTATTGAAAGTTTTAGACCGGGACCGGTCCGGTATTATTTCGGGTTTGTACCGGTCCGGACCGGCTGGACCGGATTTTAAAAACAAACAAAAATTCATTATTAAATTATTTTAGCTGGCAAAACAATGATCAAATAAAATTCATTTGACGAACATTATAAGCTGGAAACACAGTGAGCAAATAAAATGCATCGTACAAACATTTTAGTCTCTAAACAGAATACATGGATGATACATATCAATGATATCATGCTTCTATGAATCAATTAATCATCATAGCTAGCTATAATGGCAGTATAAAATACCTGAAATATCAATATTGTCAAGCATGGAAACAGCAGGGCAATCACAAATAATAATAAGTATAAGATTTAAGTTACCCAATAACAATAAGATTTAAGTTTCCCAAAAAATAATACCAACAAACAAAAAGTCAATTCAAAATATTAACTAAAATAAAATTTTAAGATTTAAGATAATAATATTTATCATACAATTATAATTTATAAATAATATTAAATGTAAAAAAACGGTTCATCAGGTTCGGACCGGACGAAACCCGGAACAAAGAAAAACCTTGAACCGAGGAACGGACCAGAAATCTATAAATTTGATTTCGGTCTCCTTCATTCCGGTTCATTTTTTCGGTCCGGATCGGTTCATGCACAACCCTACTTCCTTCTTATCCTCTTTTAGATGTATCAAAGTTGACCGTAATCTATGTAGTAATGAACACAATGTAGCAAATAATTTAGGTAGGTCTCTTTGTAATGCTTCTTATAGTTTTTAATATATATGCGTGGTTGTAAAAAAAAAAGGATCCCTTTGCATACTATCACTATAGAGTCGCATGATAATCTGCATCATCAATTGTAAGAATCTTGTGGTAATTAGCTAGTAGTTCCTTCTATTAAGTGGGAATGGAGAGGGAGAGGGAAATCAAAATCTAGGAGGACATAATCAAGAGAGAGAAAAAGGAAAAATATACATGCGTGAAGATGAGCAGGTAGAAATACAAGATAATTCAATGTTTGTTGATCTTAAACCCTAACCACTTAACTCTAACCCTAAACTCTCAATGTTTTAAGAATGGGGTGTGATAAAGAGAATATCAATTACCTTTTCCAATTATTCTTGCTTTCAATGATCTTCTTCCCTTTTATTTTACTATGAACCTATGAATTACAAGTGGTTGCTTGTAATAGTCATCTTACTATAGAAGTAAATATTGAACGACTTCAATTCGCAATAGATAACAATATTACTTTAAACATTACTATAAACAAGTTCACAATTTAGGGTTTTCTAATTAATTCTGACAGGTCTAACTCGATATTTGGTATATTCGTACTATGTGTACAATAAATTTTCAATCTCTTAATACTGTATGACTTTCAAATGTGATTGATAATCATTTTTCCCCATTGGATGTCGCTATGATTGGTTTTTGATGTCTTACTATTACAATTATTTCACTTTATAACTCATAACCACATATCCATAATAGCATGAAGCTCATAGTTCTTGGTATGATCTACAATCACGTTGTCGAAACGATTCAGAATCTACACGGTTCGCTGTGAATGTTAATATTTTTCGAGCTCGAGGATACTTCTTTCGCCAGCAGACTTCCAATGTGGATTGAAAGCTTCACATCTCCTTAAATAATCACCCTCGGGCTAAATAAATTTTCCGCTTCAATTCCACCTGAGCTCTACCAACAATTGGGTTTAAAAGTATTCCAAAGTTAAGACAATTCACCGGTATGATTCTTCTAGTGATTTACAACTTATCAAATATGTATTTCAATCTCCGTCATTCAAAGCCACGGAGGAGAGGAAAGTGAGGTAGTGCGGAAGGGTTTTGGGTTGGGGCAAAGTGGCTTTGTCATAGCAGCGGAGGAGGGAGGAGAAGGCGTTCCATGGTTTAAAAGAATATTGGAAAATTAGGTTAATAATAATTATAAAAAAGATATTCTCACCCATGCAAAATTAGACGGATTGAAGGACTAATGGTGTCATTAGCATGAGGGATGCGGTTTGAAGCGGAGACGAAAGCATGGTGGTGCCTTTTGACATTTTCAAAGTATAGCGATTGTGTGTTACCACTTCCAGAAAGCATGGCAAAGCTTTATAAAATTCACTCAACTATCAATGCTTGAAGAATGATGTTTGTGATAGTGAGTTTTTTTTTTTTTAAAAAAAGAGAGGTTATCTTATGAATATGTAGTATGTGATAGTAAGTTATTTAAGTATACTCCTTACACACCATCTTCATAGATCCAGTGGACAGACCAAAGCATGAAGGGTTATTCCCTCCAATGAGCTATTGTATGATTCCTCATTATATACGAAGTGTTATAATCAATAAACTCTATAAAAGCCTCAATATGCATAAATGTGAATTTTCACCAACACCACCACAAATGAACATTGGAGGTTGAAGTTGTTGAGCGGATATGTAAAATAATTCAATGTTTATGTATTTTTTATTATTAAAATTAACCGTTGGTTGAGGGATTTGTATTGGTTCTCAACGCTTTATGAAGGACAGATGTTTATGTATTTATTGCAAGTATTGATATCAACAGTGAATATCATCATACTCCCTCTGTCCCTGCTTAATTTGCAGGGTTGCTTTTGGGATACTGTTCTAAAAGCTAACTTTTTAATGCATATTTGAATAGATAAATGAACAATAATATATACATATGTGATATTGTTCAATTCGTCGCAACACATCGTTTATGAAAAGTAATTTTTTATTTGCCGTTATTATACGTAGGTAAAGATATTAACGGCCGAATATGTTTCTTGAACTGCGTGATAATGATTGCTATGCAATTTAATCTAGGACGGAGGGAGTAACCTTTATCATAAAATTGAATGAGTATACAAGTATAAATACCGTAATACTTTATTAGATTTATTGTAATATATATTTTCACAATATCATTTGTCTCATTTTAATCTGCAATTTAACTATTCATTTAGCTAAAATTTCTTTTATTCATTTAGCTCAATAAAAGATATTTAAAATAAAACATTTGTCAATTCAACTGTTGACGGTCAAAATGTAAAATTTGAAATGTGACGGAGTACTTATCGTTTCAAATACCCAGACACATTCCATCATTGGATGACATAATGTAACAGTTATCTAAACAGTTGAATCCAATAACTAAGTAGTCTAAATTATAGTAATACGTAGCAGTAGATAATCAACCAGAAATGTCTAATCGCCTAGTAATTAACTTTAATGATGATGGCTTTCGTTATTCCTTTCTTAAGTGGAACACTTTGACCGGTGTTTGCCAACTAATCGTGTACTTTAATTCTGCATTAAAATCTTGAGTGGACGGAGTTCACCCACAACCGCTTTCTGGTTAGCTGCAACGCATAACCTTTTATCACCAAGAAACACCATGCCAAAAATACCGGTCAACTTTACACTGTCGCTCTCAGTCTCAAATAATGCATTAAGAGATTGTTTTATTAATTGTTTTCAAACTGCCCCGTTTTCAACTACGCAAGCCAATCATTGAAGGTAAGTTGATATTTTATATTTTTATCATTTTTAAAAAAATTATGTATATTAACTATTATAAATATTTGTATATAACTATACATATTTATATGTACAAATACAAACAATTATTATTAAGGTGTGTTCACTCTCCACATTCAAATGGAAAAGGAAAAACGTCCAACAGTTATTACAATAAGTAAAATTGGCAAACCAAAGAAACAAGTTAATTCCTATAACGCCGGTACCTCTAATTTAAATAAACTCCGTGCACAACATTGAAGTGGTTCATGGCATACAATTTAGGTTCGAATCTCCTTCCGTGTATTATTTACTCACGATGTTAATTAAAGACCTATCTGTGCAAGTTATGTTGGTTTTTTTTTTTCCATTTTGTATGAAGCAAACATATGAACGTGGGAGTTATGTGTTGTTCCGAAGATGTCCAATAATTTTATTTTCTGAAAGTGTCAATTCAACCATATAAAATTTGAAGATGCGATTCTAACCCTAACCATTTGAACAATTGTGCTGATATACTCAAATTGCATTATTCAAGTGCTGACTGAATAAATTCAAGCGTTGACCTAATCTTAAAAGACAAAAAATACTCATGAGATTAAAACTACCCCCTCTACTCCTTGTTGATGTGACTTATGGTTTGATTAAAAAGGGATTATGCTCCACCGCCACTGCTGGAAAGTCGTGTTGCCACTGCTCAACCTCCCACCATTCAATTCCTCCAGCCGCTAATTCATCACACCACCCCTCCACCAACCCTCAAACCCACCACCACCCGGAAGACCCCTCTCACCGTCGAACCACCACCACCTTTCCACCCCCATCATCGCCACCCATCACCAGACCTTATCCCACATCACCAAAACACATCACCAAACCTATCACTACTTCGCCGCTAAGAAGAAGAAGAGTGAACGCCGTTCATGACCGTGGCGGAGGAGAAGAGGAGAGCACAGTTGGTAAGAAGAAAGTGAGCGGCGTGGAAAAAGAAGAAGAGGGTTTCGGGTGGCGCCGCTAGGAAATTGATTTGTTAGGGTAAAAAAGAAACTATTTTGTTTAATAGACATTGAGGGTATAATGTTTCTTTAAAATTTTCTGTTTTTTTAACGGAGGTATAGTGGTCAGTTTACATAATTCTAGTCAATTTCAGGTTGAGAGGTTTAGATTGATTCTTTCGACTAAAACAAATAATTATAGGGTCCTTAATTGAACAGAAGGAGTATGATAGAATAGAAACTCTATTTTATGAAATTATAGGGTCCTTAATTGATTCAACGTGTTTTTTATATATTGTTTAAAAATAAAATGGGATTGAAGATGGGTGGAGTAGGGCTTACGATAGCGGGAATTGTGGGTGGCATAGTTTAAGATAGTAGAGAAATGGGGGAAATTGCAATCGTCCAAGGTTCGAATCCCAACCAACAGATGGTGTCGTTATCGGAGGATCGGTTTGCATGCAATAAACAAATCTGCATTATCAACTGTTAACATCACTTCAATGCCTTATAGCTGGCATTGTCCCCATTTCTATTTCGTGACCTTCCATCCCTCTTCTTTCTCTCCCTCTCTCTCCATTTACTTCTTTCTCCGGTCCCACATTGGAAAATGATGGGAAAACCCTAAGAATTTATAGAATTTTATTATTATGATCTGCTAACCCAAAACCGACCTTGACTTGACAAATTTCAATGTTGATCATCATTTCTATGATCAAAATACCCTTACTTACTAATCTACAACTACAATAATTTTCAAGAGAAAATACTACTAGTCTGAACCAAAACAAGATATTGAACTATGAACAAAGATTTTGATATCCAATTGATGCTAGTCTCTTGAAAACATACAACTCAACCCTAAAATATCCAGCAAAATAACACAGATCCATAATCCAATATCGACATAAAATTATAGAAAGCTAAAATGCGTCTCGATAGACTAAACATAATTCTCAAAGCATAACGGTAGGCAAACCCTTTATAGGCTACCAACCTCAGACACATCACGTGCATTATTTGCAGCATAAAGGAGCTCACTCAACCCATCACCGTTCATTTTTCTTCCTCCTCCGCCACTGACGCCACTAGCCGCATAAACTACATGCAAAAATTGTGTGTGGAGGAGCTCCGCCTTCTCCACCACGTGCGCCATTGTGGGATGTGGTCTTTATCTTTTTTCCAGAAGGTCAAGGATCTATTCGGCGAGGTAGCCTATCATCGGAACCGCGAGATGATAGGGCTGAGATGGACTTTGAAAATGGAAACATGAGATGGGATTTTTAGGGCTTAAGTATATATTAAATGGGCAAGATATAAATTAGGCATGTCATATTTTACGAGTTTGTATTGTTTTAATTAGGAGGGCAAATTGGTCTCTTCCAGCAATTGATCATTTAGACGCATTCAATAAATATTTAGCCTTGTTTCAGCACTTTCAAAAAACTCGAGATTGGCACTTTTAAAAAAGGGAAAAGTGTTTTCATAACCCTACCTAATTGACATAAGTGTCAATATAACCTTTTGATAACTGAAAGTGCATATATAACCCTACCTAGTTGATGTACGTACAATTTTACCCATTCCGACATCCCGCGGCGGTCCGGCGACGGGCGGCGGTCCGGCGAAGTCAAAGTCGGAAATGGGGTCTGAGGATTATATTGGCATTTACATGAACTAGTTAGGATTATTTTTGCACTAAAAATTATCTGAGGGTTATATTGGCACTTATGTCACGTAAGTAGGGTTATATTGACACTTTGCCCTTTAAAAATATAGGATTGTTTTTACAATTTTTTCATATTTATGTTAATAAGACTTACAAATTATTTATTATGATTTTGGTATAAATAAGTATATAAATAAATGTTATCGAAATGCTTACAAGTTCTTGTATTTTAAATGAGTCGATCTCAACATGTTCAAACTCAACTAGTTAATTACACCCAGATTTAGAAAAATATTTATGGATGATATAGATGACCTAAACAAGTTTTACCAATTTAAATAAACTCTAAAAGTATTTCAAAAATGTAAACAGTTGATATAAAATAATGGCAAAGTTTTGGGAAATACCGTTTTTCATAGACTTATGGAAATACGGGGTTTAATTTCAATAATAAAAGGTAAAAGGTTTTAGTTGCAATATTAGAAATTTATTATACAACGCGTAGTAGTTATAAAGTTTATAGCCCGATTCATGCAAACCAATAAATTTATCTTCATTTCTTCTAATATGCACTTTAAACCTTGATTTTTGCACAGGTCGTGAAAAGACGACAATCTAAAATAATTACACCTTGTATTATTATAGTTGAGTCTGTCTCTTGAAAGACGATCTTTCCATAAATCATGAAAAGACAAGGTTTAAAGTGCAAATTAGAGGAAATGAAGATAAAAATTTTGGGTTGTATGAATGAGGTTACAAACTTTATAACTACTACACATCGCATAGTAAAATTTTAATACTCCCTCTGTCCCAGATTAAACTACACACTTTTTATTTTCGCCCGTCCCACCATAAGCTGCACACTTTTCAAATTTGGAAACAGTACACCGGAATTTAATAATGAAAAGACAGGAAAGCCCTTACTAAATGACAAGTTTTATTTTGGGCTTAATTGGCCCAAGTTACAAAACCCTAAATCACCTGCCCACCATTATCCAAAATTCAATCAGAATCAATCATCCACATCTATCATCCGCCACCATCCCGCATATCTCTTCTGCCACCATCCCGCATATCTCTTCTGCCACCATCCACTGTCACTCTATTTCCACCACCATTCACTGCCCCTCTGTTAAACCATTGAAATCCCAACTCCCTTCCACCATCACTCCGTTAAACCTCTAAAACCATCCACCGTTACCACCACCACCTCTTAACACTCACAGAAGATTCTCCTTTACCTGTCTCACGTATGCGACCCCCACTAAGGCAATGCGAGAAAACGAGAACGACAACTGAGGAGGCAAGAACGGTGATGAAAGGAGGCGAGAACGGTGACGAGGGAGGCAAGGATGGCGATTGAGGAGGCGTGGTCGGCAAAAAGGCAATGAATCGATTTAAATCTAATTTGTAATTGGTAATGTGGGTTTATGAATTTATTGTAGTTTTTATCCTAATTTGAAATGGGTAAATTATGTCTTTGTAAATTTATTGTTGGTGGTGATTTTGTGGTTGTTGATTGTTCGGTTGTGGTAGTGGTGGTGGTCAGTGAGTGGTAATGGTTGCAGGTAGGTGCTGGTGAAGGTAGAAGGACATTGTAGTCTTCTCACACCTTTCAAAAAAAATGAGACAAACTCCCTCTCTCTGCAGTTTAAGTTGGGACAGAGAGTTATTGCAACTAAAACTTTTTATCTTTTACTAGCAGAGTACCATCACGCGTTGCGCGATATTATTAATTAAAATATTAGGATGTACCTTTTATGTATTACATTTAAATTGAAAACAAAGTTTATTTAAAATTTTAAAGTTTAGTCATCTAAGAAAAATTATACGAGTTATGAAATGAAATAATTAATTTAGTTATAAACCGTTAAATATTGAATATAATAAAATTTGATTATTTTTATAATATTGAATTTAATTTTTTAAAAAGTAATTATTTATATGTTGAAATTCATTTTAAAATGTTATCATAATTACGTGTATTTCATTATGAAAAATAAAATAAAATATCAAATGACCTAATTAATCTCACTAATTATAAAATATCTTCATTTAAAAGTTAGATGGTATATGAGTGTATGAAATTGAATTGAAAGAAGAGAAAGTAAAATGAGTGGATGTAAAAACCTTAAACTTGCCATAAGTAGCATATGTCATTGTTAAAAAAAATTCAATTTTGGCAAGTGTGTCATTGTTAGTGAAACGGAGGGAGTAGGTTTAATTGATTGATTAAAGCATGGCCGTGTCATTTAAGAGACGACAAAATCAGGTGGGCCCAACTTTCAACTAACTTATCCGACGTGGGTCGATACAGGTAGGGACATGACTGAGCTGGAGACCTCTGTTTGTTTGAGGTTACATCTGGGTCGTAGAACACGTGTCTGTCGGGACTCCCATCGGCGGGCGGTGGCCTTGTCTCCGGTTATTTGCCACGTGCTTTAAAAGGGAAAAGAACGTTACGTCGTAATAGTAAACATAATCCAAGATTCGGATGGTGAAACCAACAAAAACGCGGGGACGCAATCTAACCATTTCTTTTGTTTTTACTCTACAGATTCACATAATCCACTGTTGGTTTTAAATCAACATATGTAATAATCAATATTGAATGGTAAGCTATGTTGGTTTCTTTCTACTCCCTCTGGTTTTCTAACATTGTCTCCATTTGACTGCAAAAATTTTCAAGGCATGTTTGACCATCAATAACTTTAATTGCATACAATAACACACGTCATGTGTGGTGCCTTTGGATTCTCCGTAACATGTAGTTTCTAAAAAGTAAAATTTTATAGTCCGTTATTGTATGAAATGAAAGTTATCGGTGGTCAAACATGACTTGAAAAATTTTCAGAAAAAAAGAGAGTCAATGTTAAGAAACCAGAGGCAGTAGCTATCAATTAATTATCACTAAAATACAGACATCTAACACAAATTGCTACCGAAATCAATTAATTAATGTAGTCCGATATCAAATCAGTTACTATAATCCGCTATCAACTACCGTCTATTCTCCAAACCCAGCCATAATATTGTAATATTTATGTGTGACACATGGATTTTAATTGATTATAAGGAGTAGGGCTGACAATTTATGACATGACTTAAAAACTTAATACGAAAGGACACAAATTAAATGGACTTGGTCAATATGAAATATGAAATATGAAATGGGCTAGTGATGTGCGAAACATGAATGACTCGCTGACCTGTTTACATGCTTAACAATATCTTTATTATACCATTTCGCAATTATATGGGCCGATTATGGAAATATGAGTAATGTAAATGTTTTATTTCACTATTTGAAGTCAATTCGAATTTACTGTGTACTTGCTTGTTTTAAAGTTAGATCTTGTTGTTTTTTAAATTTATTACTGGTGTTTTGGATCGGATTTGAAATGAATGTGTATATATTGAATTTAATTATCTTGTTTTTTTACAAGTGTTTTTATCCATTTCCTTAAGAAGCCAGCAGTTGATTTTGATTTAATAAAGGATGACAAGAGAGTGTATCAATCTAAGAACATCCACAACGTTAGCTCCTTAAACCTACTTTTCGTAATAAGCTGCACTTCTTATTTAAGGAGTATCATTGTTGAGTTTTAAAGACCACTCATTAATAAGGAGTTGGTATATCTTTCTTTGTGCAAATACAACCAATGAATGAATACAATTTAATATGGATTATTTTATATTTTAATTAATTATAATTTAAAGTTAAAAGAAGTGCTCCTTAAAGTTTACTACTCCCTCCGTCCCTTTTTTAGTGTCTTACGTCACTATTCATCAATAAAGTTGATGTTGTTTGTATTGTAAAAATATGTAAATTTATCAATGTGAAAAATATCAGATGAGATACTGCTACATTCATCGTAACACATATTTTTAGAATATTTAATTTTCATAACTTATTTTTAAACATAATTTAAGATATTAAAATTATAAAATCATCATTGAATAGTGACAAAAGGGGAAGTAAAACACTAAAAGAGGGACGGAGGGAGTATGCACTTTTGAAAAATTAGAAGAGGCATGTGTGCACTAAACAAAAAAACTCAAATTATAAGTACATTTTACCCTATTTTTATAAAATGAAGTGGTTGAATTTAATTTAGACTTCACAAAAATAAGAAAGTGTCGATCACAAATAAACCTTCAAATTAAGCAAGCAATCTTGATACAACAACAGTATTGCACATCATGAAATGTGAGAGAGTAAGAAGCGAACAAACTTGTACCATTCTGATTCCTCCCTGCCTGACATTGTTAATGCAGAGTGTCGGTCCTCAAATCAGATTAGCTTTGGAGTTTTAAACAATAATAAAATGACCGCCCTTAAGCCAACCCATTTTCACATGTTCAACAGTGGCATGTGCAACAAAGAAATGCGATGGTGAAATATGTACCGAGAAAATTAAATGAAAAATATATGAACTGAGAGAGAGGAATTACTGCAACATACTTCCGTTTGCAGTTACTAAACTTACTACTCTTTCCGCCTCCGTCCCTTTAAAACTGTCTTACTTCTTTTTTATTAGAGCAAAGTGCATATATAACCCTATATAATTGAAGAAAGTGCAGATATAACCCTGCTATTTTGGAAAGTGCA
>JAULKJ010000013.1:1681101-1692763 GCA_032355405.1 Rubia balearica | reverse complement strand
TAACTGTATTTGCTCATTACTGCAACTGAGTAATCCAATCCATTGGATTCTCGGTAGCACGCCCAGTCCGACCCGATGCTTGCATTGAGCAAGTGGGCCGTGGATCTGGGGTGTTATACACTGTAGCACCAAACAAAGAAACTTCTCGACCTCGGAATCAGCTTCGAGGACCGCAGCAGTTTAGGGATAGGTATAACTTGGAGTTGACGCACATGGTTCCATCTGGAGATGACATTTTCTGGGTTCAGATCACAAGATCAACGCGGCAAGAGAAGAAGATGATGTTCGCAGATGTTTACAAGTTTGATCGGGCAAATAATGGGTGGATTCGGGTCGCGGATATCGGCGATCGAGTGTTCTTTATCAACCCACGCCATTCTCTCTGTGGATTTTGTGCCGAATCCAAGTGTCAAAAGAAGCTGCATTTATTTTATGGCAATAGAGATAGAGGGGCTTTTATGCATCTACGATATGGAAGAAGATGAGATTCAGACCTGCGAACCTTGTCCACACAGGTCGACCTCCAAACCTCTGTTCATAATGGTGGAGTAATCCAAGTCTACTGATTTAGTCAGAGAAAATTGTTTTGCTTGTTTGTTTTTCTTTTTTACAGACACATGTCGGCTACATGTTATTAATTACTTAAGTTAACGTATTTGTTCACTCTCAACAGAAAGTCTTAAGAAATACGATATTTCCTTACCCTTAATTATAGATATAGTCTATTGTACATGTTACATTGAATATTAATTTTTTTTATAAAATTTAAATATTGCATTTTAAAAGTTTAACAAATGATAATGTGTATCTGAATGTGAAAATATAAAAATAAGTATAAGTTAAAAAATTTATTGTTAACTTTCTAAATTTAGCATGTAATTTAACAAATGCAGCGCATGAAAAAAGTGGTCTGTGCATAAACTTATACTTATTGACAGGTCGTCTGTCAGGAGACTCAATCCTCTGCCAATATGTACTCCCTCTGTCCCATAACTATTGTCCATTTTTCTATTTTTGTCTGTCCCACAAGTTTTGGCTACTTTTGAAACTTACCCATTTAAGTAAAATTGAGTGGCCACTAGTTGAGTCAGATCTGTTTTCTTGAATATAGAGTCGAAAAAGTGATCACATCAACTTTCTTAAATATTGAGGCAAAAAGTAAGTGACAATTAATTGTGGGACGGACTGAGTATACTGTTATACTTCTAAAAGTTGAATGAAAAGGAATAATTTTTTTGATGGCCTTGAAAAAGGCGCTTGGGTCATTGAATAATTCTTTGGATATATACCAATACAATTCTATCTACTTAATATGTGCCAATTTAACGTTTAGATAATTTTTAGTGCAAAAACAATCCTAACTAGTTTACATATGTGTCAATATAAGGCTAAGACACTATTTTCGGCGTTGACCGCACATAAATTGGCAACAATACTCTTTGACCTAAAACCTATAACGCTAGGACAATTTTTCCCTCAAAACCACCACCTCCACCACCAGGTCACCACCCTCACCCCCAGTCACCACCACCACCCCTTCATCCAGTCCCCGCCACCACCCCCAACCACCAACAAGACTCCATCCAGCCAGCTCTCACCACCACCACCCTCTAACCAATGCCCGCCACCCCTTCAGCCACCTCATCACCACGGCGTCGTGCGAACTTGAATGGACAACACCGCCAACAACAACGTCGGCCTAAATCTACCTCGGCGATTGAACCAACAAGGGCACCTCAATAAGGGCGTTTGAACGAACCGACCTAAATCTGCCTAAATTTGTTTAATTGAGCGGCGATTGAATGAACAAGGGTGCCTCTGAGGATCGTGCTTTCCTGGATAACAATGTCGGGGGAAGCCCGCCAACCGCTAAAAGCTCCAATAATAACCAGGCGTTGCCAGTCGCATTCGCCAACGTCACTGAAGCCGTCGAAGAGCGCCCCATCCTAATTCATTTCTAAATCGGAAGATGAATAAAGTAAAAGCTGTGAGAGAGAGAATAAGAGAAGCGGAAGAATATGATTAGGATTATTAGGGGTATAACAGTAATTTCATTGTTTTTTCCCTTTTTTCTTGGGCGGAATAGTCTTATCATCAAGTTCCAGCCTAAATCTGTCGGAATTGGTATATTTGCACGTTTCCTTACTTTCTAGGCTTATATTAACACTTTCAATTATCAAAAAGTTATACTCCCTCTATCCAGCTTAAACTGCACACTTTGACTTTTGACAGTTGACTCAAAAAATGTTTAACTATTAATATCTTTAACTATGTACAATTAAAATTTATAAAAAATTAGTATTATGAAAATACACATTAAGACGAATTTAACACTATGTCACATGATAATATCCTTACTTATATATCAATAGACATTTATAGTTTAAATTAATTAATTTTGACTAAATAAATAGTTCAATTGCAGGTTAAACTGGTACAGAGAGAGTATTAACACTTATGTAAAACACATAGAGTTATATAAGCACTTTTCTTCAATTCTTTTATGCGTGGCTACTCTGTCAAATGCTTCGCCACCAATTTCTCTTCTCCCTATTCTTCCCGTCCTTTGTGACCACCAATGGCGGAACTAGAGGAAGCGAGGGGGTGCTGGCGCCTCCCCTAGGATCCGGTGGCCCGGAATTTAGGTCCAGTAGCCACCGGAATCCATGGATTCCCCCCTCCCCCTTCAAAAAGCTGCAGATCCCGCCGATGTGTCGCCTGAGAAGACGAAGTCTTCATTTCATGTTTACTTTTTTTTTCTGCCTGACTAACCAAAACGACGTCGTTTTTCCCTTAGTGGAACGACGTCGTTTTTCCCTTAGTGGGACGATTGATAGTTTGATGGCCAAAAAATGAGGGTTTGATTTGGGCTGAAACCAAATCGACCCAACCCAAATCAAAACCCTAATATCATGGCTTCTTCCACAGTTACAATCTTACGCCAGCTCGCCTCTTGGTCTCGACAACTTTCATTCGTTCTCGGCTTCTCGCCTCTCAGCGTTCTCGCAACCGCAGTTACTTGCTATCGCACCGCACTGGCGCACTGCATCCGTCTCCACTCTCCAGCACTAGCAGCCTCCAGTCCAGCCTTCGGTTGAGTCGACTCCACTTATCCACCGCGTTGCCGCCGTCATCCGCCGTGTCGTTGTCACCGACTCATCCGGTGCTGCAATTGCTTTCACGTTCTGGTTCTTCGGTACAGCTCCGTTATGTTTTAATAAATTTTGAAGCATGATTATTATAGTATGAAAATAAAAAAAATTAATTGAATTGTATGTTCTTAATATTCTGCTCATTTCGATTTGATAAAATTTAAAATGATTCTGGTCTACTTAATTCAATATTCTGCTTATTAAGTTAATTGAATTGATTGAAATAAAATATGTGAGAATTGTGATTGTGTATTTGTGTGAATAGCATATTTCGTATTGGGGGTGGAAATTTGAATCTGTGTAGATTGTGTGAATTTTTATACTATGACATTGAGTATTTAAAATCAATTTTCTAGTGAATTGTAACTTGTGTTGAATTTGTTGTAGTACGCGATAGTAGAGGGAATATTTTTTTTGAGTTGAATATGTAGCCAATTTATGTGTAATGTGTAAGTTAATAATAGTAATAATTTAATTTGACATATTGTCTCCGGTTTTTAGTGGTTCTACTTCTAGTAACAATAGTATTAGAAATTATTTTCTTATCTAGAGATTGTCGTACTTGTAAAAATCTTAATATTATGTATTCATCTTATTATGTAATAATTGTTCGTTATAATTTTGTTGTATTACGCGCGAAATTTTTTTAACCCGCCTTTTCAACTACCCCTTGTCTGAGCTCCTGGTTCAGCCACTGGCTATCATCAGTTGTTTTTCGTTCAATAATAAGTGTTGGAACTGACTTTGTCCTAGGTTATTTAAGCATTTCAGAATAAATTTTCTAGTTTCTATAAGAACTAATGAGAAGGAATAGGTCTATTTGTTAAGAGCCGTTTTCATAACAATTTCCTGCTTAAGTGCTGATAGGACTTATGCTTTCAGCAGTCTTTTGTTATCCTTGTAGCCAATTTAAAGCCTCTATTGGTACATAATAATATCATCAAAGCAGAACTTGAGGACGAGGGATGCGGAAGAGGCGAGGGAGGAGGAAGAACGAGGGAATGAAGAAGAAATCATTTTTGAATTTGAAATGGAGATAACCGTTTTTAATCAAACAAGTGACATATCATCAGGAGTAAAATGGGCATCACATTTCCGTCTTAAAGCGATGACTTTCTTCAGTCAACGTCGAAAATGACACAAAAAGTTATAACTGCACAGTTCATTATTAAGTTAGGGTTAGTTTGAAAATTTCTTATTTTGCAAAGTTATATTGGCAGTTTTATTCAAAAGATAGGGTTAGAAGTGTATTTTGCCCTTAGGTTTTTCACGATTGGCATAACCCTTAGTCGATCTAATAGAAAACTTTCTGCATATAATTATAATTCAACTTTTAAAAAATCATATTAATGAGATTTGTACGATTAGACTAACCATTAATTGTTCTAACTTACTAGCGGAATAACATTGCGCATTGCACGATATTTTAAACTAAAATATTAAGATGTACATTTTGTGTTTTACATTTAAATTGAAAATAAAGTTTATTTAAAATTTTAAAGTTAGTCATCTAAGAAAAACTATATGAGTTATGAAGTGAAATAATTAATTTTTTTAGAAATCGTTAATTATTAAATACAATAAAAATTAATTATTTTTATAATATTTTACTCAAAATTTTAAAAAGTAATTATTTATATGTTGAAATTCATTTTTATTATTTTATCATAATTATGCGTATATCATTGCAATAAATAAAATTAAATATCAAGTGATCTAATTAGTCTCACTAATTATAAAATGTCATCATTTAATAGTTAGCTGGTCTAAAACAAGACTTTTCATATATAATAAAAAAATAACATATATACATATTTCTATCAAAAAGTACTCTATCACTGTATTAAAAAATTATGACATTTTTTTACTTCAGATTATGTGTTTATTTGGATTTTCTTTAGTTATATATATATATATATATATATATATATATATATATGGGAAGGGTTCAATTCACACCTTTATTTTTACACCAATTTTTACACCAAATTCTAACCATCCATCTAATCTAATCTCATGGTTGAGATTTGTTTACTAAAAATAGATTTAATGAATGAGTGAGATTAGATTAGATGGATGGTTATGATTTGGTGTACAAATAAGGGTTTTAATAGAACCCTTCCCTATATATATTATAGATATTTATGGTTTTAAATATATCTTTAGAAGTTATATATTTTAACAAGTTATGATTAATTATATATAATAAATAATTTAAATCAGTAACATATTTTAATATTAGTATGTTAATTTTAGATAAATTGGATTTAGATTAGTTAAAATGACTTCAATATCCCTATTAACATAACCAAACGAACAATTTCTATTTTATGGTATTTGGGAAATAACCTTATCAACCATATTTTGTCATTCAAAATTAATCATAGTGCCGTTTTCTCTCTCTTCACATATCATATCTTCTTCCTCTAGCTCCGTAATTTTATTAATTAGGTCTTAAATTAGTTTTTCATCATGCATTAATTTTTAGAATAAAACTCTTAGATCGATTAATAGTTTGACCAATTATAAAAAAAATGTTCCATTAATTTGTAGGGTCAAATTATAATTATTTAATATACTAAAATACATTTAAAAGTTTTTCAAATTTATGGAAACCTCGTTGCAATATAAAAAAAACAAACATCAAATTACCCCATTGGTTCAATTAATAATAAAATGGTCCGTATAACTGTTAGTTGGTTTAAAAAAACTTTCAATTAAGGATAAATTTAAAAAATTAGATAAAAGTGGGTAGATTAAATTAGAGATAACAATCTGGCATGATGAAATATAGTAAAATGAATTATAATTTTATTTCACATGTATTATATAAAATTAATATTAAATATGGGAATACATATTAATTTATTTGTGCCAAACATCCTTCTACATCAATAATTAGATTATATTAATATAACTTACAAGTTTTTAACTTAGCAAGATTTGAATGTACGCAAGTTTTAAAATTTTAGTTGATTGAGAGTATATATTACTCAAACTAACAGTAAAATTGTATTTTAATGTTGTTATTTGATTGGAATGATTAGCAAAAGATACACTAATCATCTCAACATGACAATATTCACATGACTACATCAGTAATATGGAATTCATAATTTGTTAATTTTTATGGCACGAATCTCAAAACATGATTCCTGTATTTACGTAAGATCAAAGTAACAAATCGGAAGATAGGGTACACGAACCAATATATTCGGAAAATTTCAATTTAACTTTTTTTTCATATCTATCTGACAACTTTTCTTACTTACTCCCTCCGTCCCACGAGTAATGGCACATTTACTTTTTCACGATCTTCAATGATCATGTTTGACCGTCAATATCTCTAGTTACATATACCAATTTCGTATAAAAATTGAATATTTAGAAAATATATGTTAAGATGAATCCAACAATATCTCACATGATATATTTATTATGTACTCCCTCCGTCCCACTCCAATTGGCCTATTTACTTTTGGCCCAAATATTTAGGATTTGTGGTGTCCCACATGTTTGGATGGGTAGGATTAATTGATGAATTTGGAGAAAAAAATTGGGCAATCTTGGGCCTTTAGATTTTGCTAAATTTGGAAAAAGACAAAACATGTCATTACTGGTGGGACAAACGAAAATAGAAAGTATGTCATTACTCGTGGGATGGAGTGGAATGGAGGGAGTATATAACTACGTATGATAATAGTATATAAAAGATAAATATATGTAACCACATATAATACTCATTTTTAACACACGTTTGGTGAATATATAGGTGGGCATGGGGTTTTGGTTCCTATAATATTTTTGAAATTTACTTTTTATTCCAGTACCCTATCCCAGACTACGGCCCCTCCCCGTCCCAAGTTTTACAACAATCTATATTTTTTAATAGCGTAATAATGATTGATGTGAATTAGGAGTATCGATTTCGTCATATAGTCAGTTAAAATTTAATTGTGCAAGAATACTTTAGTCATTTAATTTGTTTCCTTTTCTTCATACTTCCACAACTTCTCTCCTTCTCTCTGAAATCACTGTCTGCCTATCTCTGCAGCAGTCATTCCACCGCACTAGTGACGGAGCCACATGGAGGCTAGAAGGGGTTCCAATCCCCACCGAGTCAAAAATTATGGGAAATATATAGGGTATAAATTTGAAAAAAATTTATCAACCCCTTTAATATAGAAAAATATTAACAAATTTTTCCCACCCCACCACATATTTATCCTGCCTCCGCTCTGACCGCACCTCTATAAATTCCAACTTACCCACTTCATTATCAAATGGAAACTCCACGTTTACGGCCTCACTGGAAGATTCTCCAACTTCACCCCCCTGCTTGCAACACAATCAAAACGGTAGACCAATCGCATGTATGCACAACGAAATGCTCATAAAAACGAATTGTCAGCATCAGTCCTCGATTTCACTCCGCATACAACAAATGCTTTGCGTCCGGCCACAACTACGTAAATAAGTGGCCCTCAGCCACCACAAACATGTCCTGCATAGTTGATAACACCCAAAAAATTGGACTACATAAGCCTATAAACATGCAAGAGATTATTAGAAGCATAATAGGATTATAATATGTGATCCTATACTAACTTTAACATCAGACTTCTTACTCCGCATCCGATCTACGAGATTCTTGCAAGAAAGGAAGGAACTTGTAACCAAACACTAGAAAGAGTTGTCACCATTGCTCAGGAAGACCACACCATAAAAGTGGCACCGTCCGTGGTGATTTTTTTAAACCCGAGAAGGAGATTCTCCATTCACTCAATATTCTCGATGGCTCCATCTCTACTTCCACCTTATCATCAATCACGAACTTAACTGAAACTCATGGCTTCACAATTTGGTTTGCGATCACACCACCGTGTTATCGCTACTCTATGGGCTTTTTATTTTGATGTGCATAACGCGAAGGCGGGAGAAGCTAAGTTGGGTGTCGAGATCTTCCAAGGTCGTGAGGTTGCGATTGAATTCTGAACAGACTCAACAAATTCTCTTGGAAAAAAGGAAGAACCAAGATTTTTAAAAAATGAATAAAAATTATCCATGCAAATTTAATTGGAATTTAACATACTGTTATGACAGAATTAAAGATAGTGACCAAAAGTACATTTCATAATGTTAGGGTAGGGCAATAAAAGAGAATAAAATATAGTTAGTGTCTAAAAATTACATCATGGACAATGTCAGGGCCCATAAAAAGTCGTATTATCTGCTAAATCCAAGCAACTAAGAATATGATGTCACATTCAGTGAAAATGGAGGGGTACATGTATTGTATCAAAGCTTTAAAGAATATTGAAAAATAGAAGGAGTAATTTGTGATAACAGGATGGGATTAAGTGAGTAGTACAAGACCTGTCAAGATGTACGGTAGCTGAAAGGCAAATACGGTATTGGATCTTTATTTAATGCCTAACCCCATCCCACCCTTAGGGCATGGGCAATGGGGACTCTTAATATTAAGAGACCCCTCAGGAGGCTCTACGCAAGAGCCAGGTCAAGAGGCCTCTTTGTCAGCCGAAAAAGGACAAAGGGAGTGTCCACTGCCAGAGCCCATGTGCGGCTCAAATTGGAGAACCCTCATGGGACACGTGGCAGTCCCTTACTGAGCCATGTGTCCCACTCAGCCATATATATATATATATTTTTAAATTTCAGAAATTATTTAATTATTTTATGTAATTTCAGAAATTATTTAAATTTCAAATTTTTATTATTCAAGTATTTTATACAATTTTTCTAGTAGTTATAATTGGTTTTTGCTAATGTAATGTTTTGTTTATAATTTTGTTCAAAATATTTGCTCCCATTATTTATTTTTACGTTTTTTTAAGAAAAAAATATTACCGTTACTAAAAATGAAATTTAGTTAATTTTCAGCAATGAAATGCAGTTTATAAAAGGACAAAAAAATTTATTTAATAATTAGTGAAAAATTGAAATTCAATTTTAAATTTCATAGCGTATTATTAAATTTCATATTCAACTTATTTTGGGTGGACACATTTATTTAGATTAAATATTAATGGTGAAAT
This sequence comes from Rubia balearica, assembly GCA_032355405.1. Lineage (NCBI taxonomy): Eukaryota > Viridiplantae > Streptophyta > Magnoliopsida > Gentianales > Rubiaceae > Rubia > Rubia balearica. The sequence continues at coordinate 1,683,555 of JAULKJ010000013.1, read as the reverse complement.
TAATGAGTAGGATAGAGAAAATCAAGTGGGGTCCATGAATAGTGCTGAGAGGTCTCTTACCACCGTGGGGGGAAATGGGTGACTCTTAGGTGGTCTCTTAAGGGTAGATGGAAGAGAGAGATTGTGGAAAATAATATATAAAATTGGTAAGAGTCCCAAAGGGAACTCTACCATTGCACTTGGCCTTAGTGCATCTTCAATGGTAGGGAATCTTCCATGTATTTAGGTTTCTCGTGTTGCATTTTGATTAGAGCTTCAATGTAACGTAATCAAATAAAATTAATTGATGATGTTTTTTAAATTCTAATCTACAATACTATCGTTGAAACTACAACTTTAATATGACGTGTCAACAATTAAATGGTTAGGACTATAATGAAAACGTGTAAAAATGAGAAAGTTTGATCAAAACTAAATGCGGTGAGATATTGACGGTCTCATTTTGAGCTTCAAAGAATATAAACTATATTTGAAGGGATCTCTTAAAATTTGCGCCACGTTATAATTGACTTTCGCATTGAAAATGTATTTTAAAATTGAGGATATATTGAAATGATGTGTCAGTCAGCTTTTATTAAATTGATGCTAGCATTGGAGATGCTCGTTACAAGCACATTGCAAGTTGCAACTGACCAAAATTAGATAGATAAACAGGAATCAATAAATAAAGATTAACCAATCCAATGGAGAAGGTTAGAGGAAAGTGGGAGTGCATGGGGATCCGTGAATGCAAGCGTGGGAGGGTGGATCCGTACAGGTGAGGTGATACAAACAGCAAAAGCCTAGAAGTAAAGCTGACCGGCTGCAGCCGGTGGAGGGGGTGGTTGAGTGTGAAAATGGATTTTGTGTTGTAGCCCACACAGGCCGTTACTAGAAAGGAGAGTTTTTTATTTAATTAAATGAAAAATAATAAATGGAGGTCAAGAAAAGAAAAGAGTTACAGGCTGGAGTGACAGGATAGCAGTAATGATTCGCCCTCCGATTAGGAGACCAATCTTGTCGTTTAGCGCCAGCTCAGCGGCCGTTTTGAAAAATTAAAGAAATGGGAATATCAAACAATATCCTGCTCCACCCACACGGAAACCAAAATGCTACCCAGCCTGGCTCCTTTTCCAGTCAAACTTCATCTCTCTCTTCCTTCAACCGTTACCCCATTTTTTTTTAAAAAATATTTTGAAATAATTTTATTTTTTTTAATTGAAAGTGTCAATACAACCCTGACAATACAACCCTGTAATTTTAGAAAGTGCCAATATAACCCTGGCCTTGATTGGCTTTTAAGTCAATGGTTGTTTAGCATGAATTTGGTGAAATGACGATTTTGCCCTAGTTTTAAAAGAAAGAAAATTTTGAAAAGTGTGAAAAGACTGAATCGCCCTCATCTTCCTTTTCTTCTTCTTCCTCAGCGGCAGATAATGGAAATCAAACCATTTTCATGATAAAAAAAATATGAGTAAAATTGTTCTTGTTTTATTTCACTCTTCTTTCTTTTGCAGGTCTTCCATTTCATGGTTTCCGCTGTGTTGCCGAATAATCCCAGCTTCATGATTGGAGCTCTCTCTGATGGTATTAAAGAAGCTACCTTTTGTATTTGGTGAGTTCATCTGCCCCCATTTTCCTTCCTCTCGCCTTTAATTTCCATTAGAGTTGCGAGCTTTCAGCTGAAATTTGATTGGCTTTTTTGTTGTGTCTTAATTTGTGTTTCAGTTGCTTGTGTTGGAAAATTTTGATATCCACATTATACTGATAGTACTGTATTTTCCTTCAGAAACAGGGATGCCATTTTAGGGGAGTTAGTTATTTTGGTAGAATGAGTAAAGGGAGAGTTTTTGGTTATTGTTTTAGTTGGACTAATAGGGTTGATATCCTCAAAACATTAGCATTTACTTCACCAGCTATCACAACTGTGAATTCTTTCCATTCCAAACCCGTAATTAGGGGCAGTAGGAGGTCCAATCTGGAACATAGTTTATCCCCGAGTTACGGATTGAGGGATGACAACAATCTTGATAATGCTGTTGGTTTGTTTGCTGAGATGGTCCGAATGAAGCCTCTCCCTTGTGTGATTTACTTCAACCAACTGCTTGGTCGTGTGGTTAAGATCAGAAATTATTCCGCTGCCATTTCTCTGTACAAAGATATGTGCATCGAGGGCATTCCAGTTGATGATTATATCAGGGAGTCCTAAGGGGGGTTATGGATCTGTCTTTCAGTTCCGACAGTGAAAACTTGCTGAAGAAACTGAAAACTTAGCTGAAGAAAACGGTTATCATTGAAGCAAACGAAAGGTCAAGAACAGAGCATGGAGGTTACATTCTTCACACACAAAGTGTGGTTCACGGTTTTTCACCCTAAAACAAAGAAGAGCTAAGTGCATATATAACCCTACATAATTGATGAAAGTGCAGATATAACCTTCATGTTTTCGAAAGTGCAAATATAACCCTACATAAT
>JAULKJ010000013.1:1625763-1638780 GCA_032355405.1 Rubia balearica | reverse complement strand
TGCCATAGTCATTGTTGCACTCCCCTAGTCTCGGAGGCGAGGCTGATGGAAGATTTTGTACGCGCACCTCTATGTGGCAGGTAGGGGGGATTTTTTACCATTATCCACACCACATGACACAAACACTAGAATAAGGTTAAGTTCTTGTATTTGATAAAATCGATGATCAAAATAGCATTAACCATGTTACACGAATATTCTCTGAGTGCTTGTTTATATAGTTTATTCCATTGATTGTATGCTTGTCGTTGATAGTTGAAGGACAGTTCTACAATGGAACCGCCTTCAATCGATTTTCACTAAAGGCGGAAGTGTCTTTGATCAATTTCAAACCGCCTTTAAAATGAAATGCGGGACTTGGGAGGGAGTTCCCAGTTCGGAACTCGATTCGAATCCTAATTCAAGGTGGTTTCTCATGAACCGCCTTTGATTGCATGTCTTTAATCAACACTTCTCCACTAGTGCGTGTCAATGATCCCCGATGTAGTTTTTCAGATTGTTGTGGCTATAAAGGTGAAATCCATGCATGAAGGTTCAGCTATGGTGGTTCTGATTTCGTTAGTGGTGCATCAAGTGAGTGATCTTTGGGGAGCATTTACAATTATTCAAATGGATGAAGTTTCTGTTTCAGATGTGATACACCAGTTGGGTGTTCTTTGGACGGGATTCCCAAATATTCAAATGAATGAAATCTCAAATTTCATTTGATTTCAACATATTTAAATATTAGTGTCTCCTAGTTTAATCCTATCATAGGTATTCTTTTGAGTACATTCTCTACTATTTAAATAGATGGAGTTTCAAACTTTGGTGGATTTCAACTAATTTAAATGGTTGTTCCTCCTAATTTAGGACTAATGATTTGGTCAGTGAAATATTTATATATTATTTGATTTGATTGATTACGTGGCAAAATCTTGGAAAAAAATCATCTTTCCATAGGCGTATTGGAAATATGAGATTTAATTAGAATAATAAAAGGTTAAAAGGTATTAGTTGCAATATTAAAATTTTACTATGCAACGTGTAGTCGTTATAAAGTTAGTTGGTCATTTCATGGCTTATGGAAATATCGTCTTTCAAGATATAGACTCTAGAAGAATATACCTAGTACATATATAATAATTATTATAATAATGGAAGAATTCATCTCTTGAAATACAACATTTCCAAATTTATGGAAAGACCGAGGTATAAACTGCAAATTAAAAAAAATAAAGATGAAATTTTTGGGTTGTATTAATCAGAACATAAACTTAATTGTAACTACTACACGTTGCACAATAAAATTTTAATATTGAAACTAAAATATTTTACCTTCTCACAGTTCTAATTCAATTTTGTGAAAACTTTGCCATAGTTGAAAGGGTGACCGACAAATCCTGGATTCGGTTCATGCGCCACCTACCCCCACCGCCACCTTCTTTATGGATTTCCTTAATTAATCAAACAGTCGAAAAACAAGCGAACACCAACGTTTACATTTAGTCCGTGTGCGGCTAACTAAACATGATTAACTAATACTCCCTCTAGTTTCTTAACATTGGCTCCCTTTTTTCACATTTTCTCATATCATGTTTGACCACTGATAACTTTAGTTGTATATAATAAAAAATGATAAATTTTACTTTTCAGAAACTGCACGTTACAGAGAATCCAAAGACATCTCACATGATGTCTATTATTATATATAACAAAAGTTATCGATGGTCAAATATTGCACGGAAAAACTAGTGGTTTAAGGAGGCCAATGTTAGAAAACCAGAGGGAGTATAATAATGTCGCATAAAAAAATAATATTTAGAAAATAGATGTAAAAACAAATCTAACAATATCTCACATGATATATTTATTATTTATATATTAATTTTATATTTATGGTCAAAATTTATTAAGTTTGAAAAAGTAAATGAGAAATTTAAAGTGGGACGGAGAGAGTATATTTTACTAGATTATGTCTCGTATTTATATCAATTTTTATTAAGTTTGTACTATGTAATTTATATTTAAAAAAAATTGGAGACATCATCTGGCTGGATAGTGGGAGGGGGTGGTTTCGCGGTTGTGGATGAGATGGTAGCGGCAGGGGTGGTTTCACAGTGGTGGGTGGGCTGGTGGTGAGAAAGAGTGGTTCGGGGGTTGTCTGCGGGAGAGGTGGTGGATCGTTGGTTGCAAGAGAGGCGGCAGACGAGGTTTGCAAGAGAGGTGGTGGGTGATGATTAGTTTCTCGAACACATTTTTTCTTGGGGGGGGGAGTATTTTTATTTTTTAAAAATAAAATAAAATTATTATACAGTATGAAAAAAATAAAATTATTATACAATATTAGGACACAAGGTAGTAAATTATAGGATGAGAATTAACAAAAGCTCTGAATCTTCTGCTACATTTTTGTTTAACACTCTATGTCACACCAATTAAATTCCGCCATGTATCCTCCCTAATAAAATTACACCATGATAAAAATCACTAAACAAACTAATACTCCCTCCGTCCCAACATTATTGGCCAATTTATTTTTTCACGATTTTCAATGATCATGTTTGACCATCGATATCTCTAGCTACATACAACAATTTCACATTAAAAAAATGATATTTAGAAAATACTACGTTAATATGAATTTAAAAATATTTCACATGATATTTTTATTATAGATATAAATAGATATTTAGGGTCAAAATTTACAAATTTTGACTTTGAAAAAGTAAATATGCCAATAATTATGGGACGGAGGGAGTATTAGTTAATTGAGTAAAATACGTTTTTAACCATATGCATTGGGCGAAAGTGCAGAAATAACCTTGTAAAATTTGAAAGTGCAAAAATAACCTTGAAAATCATTGATCAAAATGTCAACGACAAAAATGGTCGTTTTACCCTTTTCTTGAAACTTTTTTTTAAAAATAAAGTAAAAAGACATTAATGCTATTGGGTTTTAACAAAACAATAAAAAAATCCCCTCTTTCTTTTCTCTCCGTCGCCACCACCATTCCCATTTCTTCCTCGCTCCTATCCCATTCCATCGTGCCCCATTTCTTCCCTGCTCCCGTAACAATCCCCTATTTCCTCCGCCTCCGCTTCACCTAAAACTTATTCCTCCGCCAAACCAAACGCCTAACCTGGGTCCATTTCAAGGGTGGTGCAAACGGTGGGTGAGCAGGCATGCTAGGGTTCCAGCGTGGTGGACTATGACGCGGTGGTGGGGGGGGTTTATGCCGTGGTGATAGGGTTGAGCGGTGGAGGCTGAGAGGGTAGGATTGAGCAGTGATGACAGCGGCGGTACATCGGCGGTTTTGGAGATGAAGAAGAAGATGTTTGGAGATGAAGAAGAAGGGGTAGAATTGTCATTACATGTTCAGTTTTGAGTCCATGGATAATTTTGTCTTTTCATTTTAGTCAAATGTTGACTTCATTGAGTCAATGCCAGAATTGAGTAAAATGGGCATGATTGAATTTTTTTTACAAAACTTCATGTTTAGTTTTGCACTTTCAAATTTTATAGGGTTATATTTGCACTTTCGAAATTTAATAGCGTCATTTTTGCACTTTCCCTTGAAATATGAATATTAAATTATCATATTAGTCACACTGATTATAAAATGATCTCGTTTAAAATTTCGTTTAAAATGAGACTTTATATAGGTAATTGATTTAAAAAGCATCAGACCTTGTTTTAAACTGACTAAGACAAGGTCATTTTATAATTGATGTAATTAATGAGATAATTTGATGTTTGTCATTATAAATAGCAACGGTGTTCCTATAACTTTGATATTTTTTTTAAAAAAGTATCACAATGTATAAATAATTATAATTTAACCCTGAAAGTTATTAAAATGAGGTTTTTCATGACAAGTCTAATCGTTGGTCGGTGATAATGTATGGGCCTGACGGCCCAATAAAGAGAATAGGGCTAAAGGTTAAGCCTGCTTGCCCAGGAACGTTACCTGGGCGCGGAGACAAACAGGAAGGAGCTTGACGGGTGCTGATGGGACAGCTCCAGCCCCATCATCCACCAAATCACATATAACAAGGAAAAGTTGTACCCGCTACAATGGGTTTGAAGTGGGTAAAGGGACCCAATTGGGTAATGGGGCCGGGTGAATTTTATGTAATACACGATGGGGTGGGATGGATTTTAATGTTGTACCCGTTATTGGTGATAGGGCGGGTATGGGTATGAAAATTTTAGGTGGGCATGGATATGAAGGTACCATAATCCGAATTCGCCCTGCCCCGCCCCATTGCCATTCCCAATCCCTACTACAAACTACTCCCTCACTAGCGGAGGATGACCTATTAAAGGTGGTTATATCGGACTAGAGAAAACACTTTTGAAATGTCTTCTCTGGTTCTACCGTTGATTGATTTTAATCAAAGGCGGTACAAAAATTGCCTTTGATCGGGTCCAAATTCCAGTTCCAAATTCAGAACTCGTTTCAAAGTTTCTTGCAGAAACCTAAGCTTCCAAGCAGCAAGCTAGCAAAGAAAAGCTGGGGTGAAAAAATAGATCTACAAACAGTAAAACAACTAATAAAAACATCAATTTTCTTGCTAGATATCAGAAAAATAACTAACATACAAAACAACAAACATCAAGATCTAAACTTTGGTTTTTTAAAAAAATTATGGACTTTAACCCTAACATCTTCTCGGCCCGGCAGTGGCGGAGGCGACGCCATGGAGGGGCTTCGCATTGGTGGAGGCAATGCAATGTAGGGACTTTCCGGTGGAGGCAAGGTTTCTCGATCGTGGTGGCGAGGCTTCTCGGCCATGGAGAGCCACCGCTGGTGGAGGCAACGCGGCGGGAGGGAAGGAGAGCGGGAGGGAGAGGAAAGCTATGGAGGGTGAGTGGCGGAGGGAGATGAGAGATTTAGGGTTTAGTTTAGGTTTCTTGGCGGGAGGGAGCTTTGGGTTGTTTGGAAAATTTGGAAAAATTTTACTAAGGGGAGAAAGGGAGGAAATAGCTATTTATACATACGCCCGTAAATAAAATGAAGTTAGTTTATTAAAGGCTGTTCTTTCCACCTTTACTTGGGAAAGAGTTTCGAGTTCAGAATCTCTTATGGATCCCAATCAAAGCCTTTGGTTTGGTGCCTTTAATCACCCCTTGTCCATTAGTGCCTACATCCCAACTTTATTTGCATTTCAATTATTATTACGTTATTAAAAAATATGTTTGATCATTATATACTTTTTTTTAGCACTTACTTCTCCTACCCCATTACTTCTTCGGGTTACATGGAACGGTCTAAATTAAATAATCTGTAACCATACAATCGATGAGAAATATGTCCCAGAAAAGAGAGATTTCTGAGATAGGTTACAGTAATATCATGCTGAAACTTGAATTTCAGGCAGCCGATTTCTCCCTTTCCTCCCTTCTCAATAACTCGAGCATAAAATCACTCCATGCATCAATAGGTCCAGGCAAGCACCAATGCACACAATCATTTGGCATTTCCACATTCTGAGTAGGCTTGTGCCCATACTTACTGGGATGTCCATCAGGTCTAAGAAGCATGGTTTTCGTCGCATCGAACAACCGAAACTTTGATCCTGTCTTTCTACCCTCTTCCTGGGCAACCTTCAGTTCATCCAGCTGAATCTTGTACAACTCTAGTTCCCACCATCCAAAGAAGTCTCATTCCTCTTGAATGGCCTTGTCCTAACACAGTTTCCACCGTTGTCCCATGTTCCATTTTCAAAGTGTGCAGGAGCAAATGTCCTAAGAAAGGTCAAACCCTTGTAGTTCATACTGTTAATAGCCCTGAAAGCTGTCCTAAAGGCCCTTTGGTAACCATAGGCGGTTGACAGACGAGGGACTTCTGGTGGCAGTCGACAGTATTGACAGCCTACCAAAGTGCTGTTCTCGTAGAACATTAGTGGTCGGAAGAACCAGTGACCATCAGAGATGACAATGTAGTCGTAATTATTAATCTTGTTCGTCCAAGACTCATCAAACTCATCAAGATATAGACTGAAAGATCGCCACGTTTCATTTGGAGCGGTTATTTCCACGGATCTTACCAGATATGGGGCCCAAAGTATTGACATTGTGAAGTTGTATTCTTTGTATTCATATATTTTGTTCTCGTCATTTGATTTCAAAATTTCTTGAGGATAAATGACCTGGGAAAAACATGATGCAAAGAATTAAGACCAACTTATTCATCTAGGTGCAAAAAGATAGTCCTGATCATGCAGAATCTGGTTATGAATAATTAATCAAAAAAAGCATAAGTATATGTTAAAAGGCTTACCCTGGACAAGAGGCACAATAATGATTGCATGTGATTTCTTGCAACAGAGTCTCCAACAAACGCAATAGATTTTCCTCTGACCAATTCCAAGAACTGTTGCGGATCAAATATAGGAAGCTCACAACGATCTGGTTGCCACCTATATTTCATGAAGTCGGTATCGGGCCTTTGATATCCCATGCAATTTTGATGATCTTGAATTCCATAACATGAGTTTGTGTAATAAGGAGCCCCTGGATTGGGTACCCATTCCCCAGTAAATAGGTCACAATTTTCTTTTGGTTGTTTTTCCTTTGTTTCTATTTCTGAGGGCTTTGTAGTATCAGCTTCCAGGGCTTTAGGATTGTCAGTGTTCACCTCATTCTTTTGGATTTCAGTTTCTGTTGTCTTTGCAGCCTCAGATTCCTTCTCATCTTTTTCTGATGCATTTGGAGCTTCCACTTCGCTAGCATCAACTTGCATTTCGGTGTTCATCGCATTCTTTTGCATTTCAGTTTCGGAGGACTTCACGGCCTCAGATTCCTTCTCATCCTTTTCTGCTTCCTCTTTGCTAGTTTCAACTTGCTTGTCTTTAGGCTTATTTACGTCATTGTTTTGCGTGTCTGTTTCTGATGACTTTGCAGCCTCTGATTCCTCCCCATCCGTTTCTGTTTCATTTTGTGCTTCAGCTTTGCTAAGAACAACTTGCTCGTCTTTAATCTTATCAGCGTTACCCTCATTCTTTCGAGTTTCTATTTCTGATGGGTTTGTACCCTCATCATGCTGTACCAACGAAGTATCCACCACGCCTAAGTCCAGCCCAGGAGGTGATTTAGATACGGTGCTCTTAGTATTATAACGAAGGGAAGGAGAATATATGGAGACAACTGACAAAACGATGGCAAGGGCTATCAGTAAGGCTATCTTCGGTATCTTTCTTCCCTGAGGTTTCCGAAATGATTGCTCAATAGCTTGGTACTTCATTTGGGAAGTCTTGGAAAGAACACAATGTGGAAAAAGGAAAGAGTTAGGTTGAAGCCAAGTAAAGATGGCTAGTAGGGAATTACATTCAATCAGGTTATAGGGAATATACCGGCGACTTCCTCAGCATTTTGGACAGGCTCACCAGCTCCGAGTTCCTTCAAAGTAAAACAAACACAGAACAAAGGTCATAAGCACGCAGCTCAGCACACATGTATGAGAATGTGGGCACTATCTAATACACTAAAGACATAAGAAAACCGCACCACAAATGATTTGGCCATTTACGTAAGAGACCTTAACTATTTTCAAGTATACAGAACCACAAAAACAATTTAAACAGGGGAAAGGAGAAACATATTTGGTAAAAGAGTATAAAATAAGGTGTGTCGATCTCGACTACGAGGCAATGTAAGGTAGCTAGATGAAGTATTAATTGTTGTTTCCAAAGAAGTGGAGAACAGAAAAATTGATGCTCTCTCTATCTTGCCTGATTGGCACTTTTAACTTGGATCTTATGATTGATTATCTCAATTATTTCATTTACTAATCTATAAGTAATCATCCTATTATTCTATAATGAGAACTATTGGACCTATGTTAGGGATGAAAAATGTGAAGTGCCTAAAAATGGGGAGCAGGATTAACAGGGAAAAAGTGTGAGCAGGAAAAGACCACCCTAATCATACACATATGCAACATCTACATATCCATCTATGCTAAAAAACCTAACCCATAATCCATGCAAGGATTGTAAAGATCATATAAAGTAAAATCAGAGTCAACTTTAGTCTTCCTCCTCACTTTAATTTCGCAATCATACCATCACCAAATCATGAGATAGCTTATAAGAAATCGAGAGTATCACTCAAAAATAAATAAAATCAAACTATATAAACTCGATACTGAGATCCGATAACTCCTGATCCTTTTCTCTCTCTGGCTAACTGATGAACGAAAGAGAGCAGGCAGCGAAACAACACAATATTGAAATTCAACCAAAAGTAATCGAATAACTACTATATTGTTCTTGATTTCCACTCAACGATGAACATATTGATAGAACTAACAGACTGAGAAGCAAATTGATCTTCAACAATGAACAAAAAGGCTTAAAAAGAGCGTGTTTAAGCACTAACCTTCAAATTCAAAGCTGGTAAGCTGCGAACAGTGAATGCTGGAGCAGAAGAAGCTCTATGATTCGGACAATGTGAACTCAAGCTGCAAAAACGAGTAGATCTCTGGAGTTGCCTTGTGTATGGAGTAGATTTGAGCAAAAATAAAATAAAATAATAATTTAATATAAAATCGTCTGGTGCTGCCGCGGATTAGCTTAGCTGGTGCTGGATGAAAAGAAGACGAAAGTCAGAAACTTCCAATTAACTGTTTCTGAAATTTCAAAAGCACCATTGAAGTTTTTTGAAATTTTGGAAAGACCTAAACTCAAGCCTGCCTTCTCCAGCAATCAGTGGCCTTCCCTTTCGAACCACAGTCTCTTTGTCGGTTTTTCAATGAAAAAAATTAAGAACCCATACCAATAAAAATCGTAGAATTATATGGAAATTTATTTCAGTAAATTAAAAATATTAACAAAAATTCCGTTTTATATATATAATTAGCAATTCGTATTTTAGGAAACTTCCAGTATTAAAATTTTATTCTAATTATTTTTATATTCAGTTTAGGCAAATTTTTGGAAAAAATTGTCTTTCCATAGGTATAAATAAAGACGTGGTTGAATTGAAATTATAGAAATGTAAAAAGTTTAAATTACAATATTAAAATTTTATTGTGTAACATATATTAGTGATAAGTTTATTACCCGATTAATACAATCCAAAAATATTAATTTAATTTCTTTAAATTTACAGTTTAAACCTTGGATTTTGCATAACTTATGAAAAAAACGTCTTTCAAAAGACGGACTCTTCGATTTATTATTTATATCCATGTTTATTTAAAGATAAAGTTTTGAGAAAGATTGCTTTTTATATTTAATTAGAATAATATGAACTTATATATTTAAACTCTGCATTAATTGCATGGGAAACATTTGAGTTTTGAATAAAAATATAACATATTTATTTTTACAGTTATTGTAAGTATAAATTATAGAGTTTGTCCCTTGAAATACGATTTTTTCATGTGTTATAGAAAGAGTAAATTTAAACTAAAAATTAGAATAAATCAAGATATTTTTTTTAGTTGTATCAATCGAGTCATAAACTTATAATCATTGTATGATGCATAATAAAATTTTAATATTACAAATAAAATATTTTATTTTTTATAGTTTTAATTCAAAAATTTCTCAATACTTTGCCTGATTTGTAACTTCACATTATTTTAATTATGTATGGGAAGAGATCTTCCCAAGAGTAAATTTATGATTTTCTAACAAGAACAAAAAGAAGGGTAGAGGGGAAAATGAGGAAGGAAGGTGATGGGTGGATTACAAAATTTTCCCAGATCTCATAATTTAACATAAATATAAAGCGCAATTCCTCCCGTTACTAACACTGACTTATTTACTTTTGACACTTAAATTTATGAAGATATAATTAATAATTGAGAACTTATTAAAAGAATAAAAAGTAAATTGAATAGATGAAAATAATTTAGAATTTGCAAAAAAAGAAAAGGAGGCAAGGTTAAAAAATTGTCCCAAAAGAAAAGTGAGTCAATGTTAAAAAATTGGAGAGTGTGTACATTACCACTTCTTTTTCCATTCTCTAACCCACAAAGAAACATCTACTTTCATTTTTAGGCCATGTACAGTTGAACTAATTTTGTACTAAATTTAATTCACTTGAACTTAATTTAGTTTTCATAATTCTTATTTTAAACAGTCTAAATTTTAGATCCGGGTTTATTGTGTAATTATTGTAAGTTTTATTTGGGATGGGGTTTTTATCAAAATATGCTAAAATATGAAGGACCTACTGTGCAATTGCGAAATATTATATATATTTCGTAATATTCATTTTCTTTTTTTCCTGACGCCAAAAACCACAATCGGATGCCGAAATCTCGCTAGTTTTTTGTCGGATTTTGTTGATTTGCTCCGTCAATTTCCCCTCGGTTTCCGCCAAATTTCTGCCGCCTCCATTTTCTGACGCAAAATTGCTGGTTTTCGTCAGCATCTGTTCTCCTCTGGCAAGCCCGCCAAACGCTCTGCAACAGCAACGGTTATCTGCAACGGCATTCTGCAACAACATCGCTGGACTTTCTTTTCGCATTGAAATGACCTAAATCCATCGTGACTCCGTAATGCTGAAACTCTAGCTCCGCTGTGGCCGCGACGCATCCACTGAGTACGCCAGTAACATCTCTGCAATTACACCCTAACTCCTTCATGCCCTAGATCTACGACACCTCTGCAATTATACCCTAGCTCTGTCAGCGAGGCAACAGTGATGTGACGACGAGGAAAGGCAACGGTGAGGAGAGGCGAAGCAACGACGAGGCGAGGCATTGCGATGAGGCGTTTCTACAGTTTTCCTTCAGCGGCGTTTGATCTACGCGCCTCGGTGAAGAAGAATGTCGCGTGTGAAAACACGTGCAAACGACTACGACATTGGCGACGGTGACAGCGGACAGTGGCGGTGGAGCTCAGCTTCGACATCTGAGAGGTGAGGTTTAATTTTGTGTTTTAGTTTTTCAATACTTGTTGGGGTTTAATATTTACTTGATTGAGTATATGATCGGTAAATATTCTTTGGTGTAGTGGAGGTTAGAGTTCTTGGGTTCGAATCTCTCTACAACTTTTATTTTTAAAAAATTATGTTCTTGATGTACATGCTGAACTTTAATATTATTTGATATGAGTACATGATCAATAAAGGTTCTTTGGTGCAGTGGTTAGTGTTGTAGCCTTTGAGGTTATATACCTGGGTTTGAATCCCACTAGAACCTTCTTCTTTTATGAAGAATTTGTGTTGCTAAGGTACTATAGCTTTTCGGTTGAGGTTTGTAGCTATGTTTTCTCTCATGTTTATGTTTTTAATTTCTCGGATGAGGTTTATTTGATATGAGTTGATGCTTTGCAGTTTGTTTGGGTGATATGATTGATATTTGCAGTTTTTTCTCTCATGTTGATATTTTTCATTTTCTGGCTGAGTTTAGGTGATAGGAGTTGATGTTTCGCATTGTCTTTTTTCTCATGTTGATTTTTTCATTTTTCCATCTGAGGTGTAGGTGATATGAGTTGATGTTTGTAGTGTCTTTTTTCTCGTGTTGATATTCCGAATGAGTTTTAGGTATTAGGAGCTGATGTTTGTAGTGTTTGGGTGATATAGGTTGATATTCCTAGTTTTTTTATTAAAATATTGTTGTATTTTTATGATTTTCATAGTGATGAATTTATAACCCGTAGCTTTTTGTTGATTTTTTTTTCTCTCGTGTTGATGTTTTTCCTCTTCCAGATGAGTTTTAGTTGATATGAGTCGATGCTTTGTAGTTTTTGGGGTTATATGAGCTAATATTTTTAGCTTTTTTCTCTCATTCTAATATTTTTCATTTTCTAGTTGAGTTTTAGGTGATAGGGGTTGATGTTTGTATTTTTCGGTGATATAGGTTGTTTTTTTAGTGTTTTTTCTTATATTGACGTTTTTCATTTTTCGGGTGAGGTTTAGGTAATAGGAATTGATGTTTTTACCTTTTGGTTGATATTGGTTGATGTTTGTAGTTTTTTTAGAAAAAAAATGATAATTGAATCTTTGTTGAGGTTTTTATGATTTTCAGTTTATGATTGTTGATGTTTTTATGATTTTTAGTTGATGTTTTGTTAGTTGTACTTGACGTTTTTTCAAATTTTTGTTGATTTTTTATTATTTTTTTATGTTTTATTTTTTTTTATTTTTTGCTACAATTTGTTAGTTGATATTTTATGGTTTTTTAATGTTATGCTAGTTGTACCCGATGTTTATAATTTTCATTTTTTATCACTTTTTTATCATTTTCTAAACATTTTTTTTAAAAAATGAAATTTTAATTTCTTTTTGCGGATGGCGGAAAAATGATAGGAAAAAATTGGACAAAAACCACTGAAAAACTCTTAGCGATAGTTCCCTCTAAAATTATTAGAGATAGGTCCCTGGAGTTAGAATATATTTAGAATTGCATAAAGGCCCCTACATAAATTTTAGACTGCCTCACATGAGGCTATCTCTTTAGTTTATTTATGCTGAATTTAGTTTATTTGCACTGAATTGAGTTTATTGGCGTTAAATTGAATTTTTTAGTAGTTTATTTTTTCAAAAAATGAAAAAAAAACTCTCAAAATGATGTTGTACTCGTAACATATTCTATTTTTAGACTTATTACTCAATAAGAGACTGTCAAGAAGTCAAATAAATATTTATTTATTAATTTTTCTTTCAATGCTGAGTTTATTAGTTTGTATTTAATTTACTTGTGATGAATTTAGTTTATTGATGCTGAATTTTGTTTATTGGTGTTGAAATTTGCTGAAATAAAACCCAACTGGATAGTACCTAAACTAACCTTACAATAATATCACATGCCACATGTACTGTTTGATGAGTAAGGCCATGTTCTCCGTAGTTGATCTGATCTGATTTAAAATGAATTGAACTAAAATAATATAAATATACTGGACTGAACTGAAATAAGTATAAACATACTGAATTGAATTGAAATAAGTTTAAATATATTTAATTAAAATTTAATTCTAAAAATATTTTTTAACCAAAATAAAATTTATTTACCATATTTTACATTTATTTAACATATATTAAATTTCTTTTTATACATGATTAAAATACCAAAT
>JAULKJ010000013.1:1584122-1594427 GCA_032355405.1 Rubia balearica | reverse complement strand
TTATAAGCGTCGAGCCCGCAGGGTACACTTACAAGATTTCTCTATAAACGTCTAGCCACAGGGTACGAATATGAAAGATATTGAAACTTAAATAGCCCGCATGTTTAAGTAGCATTGGAGATAATGAGAATGTCTCAAAAGTCTGAATATATTTGATAAAAGTTGTGTTTGAAATTCGGTCATCCTCTTTTTAAATAGAGAAGAATTCGAGCTCTTCAAATCCTAATCACAGATAAAAACTGAATCACATTTTATGGCAGTTTTAAGAAAGTAAAACCATATCTAACTAAAATAATATTTCTAACCTAAATCTAAAGGTGGCCGTGTACTGGAATGTAACTAAACTAATCTCGGCTATAATAATTTGGCCGTGAGTGATTGGAGATTATTGATTACCTAATGTAATCAATAATCTCTGCTGGAACTTCAAGAAACAATCTTGAAAAATATTACTTTATCTAATTTTACCAAATTTAATTCTAATCAGAATAAAATGTAATTTTTAAGAAACCCTAATGGATTGATTTGGTCGAAATTAATGAACTCTTCAGAAGCCCACATGGCTGAGTTATTGGACTGAAATAAAATAATATTAAAATGATCACACTACCTCATTAAAAAATCCAATGGAAGAAAGAGTATAGTGTTAAACTCCAAATACTAAACTAATATAATAAATGACATTTTTGATATCTTATCAGGGGGAATTGGAGCGGGCTGGATTAATGTAATGCAGGCCGCTGCTCCGGACCTTGAATCTGAGCCGGCCCAGATCTGACAGCTCATGCAAGCATCACATGTTGTTGGGCCCGCGCGTCAGCATGTGCCATTTCCTTTCCCTGCAGTTGCCATGTAGCGTGCTATGGTTGACCCACGTGACAACATGCAGGCCATCTTTTTTAAAAAAAAATTATAGCTGATTGGGACACGTGACTTGATCTGGTGGTGCCACATGTCCCAACTAGTTTTTAAAAAAATCAGTTTTTAAATTTTACGAAAATTATTTTGTGCTATTTTAAAATAAAAAAAATTGTTAAATTATGGATCTTTTTAAAAATAAAAAATTACATTTAAAAAAATATATGGTTGTTTTTAATTATGGTTCATAAAATTAATTTTAAAACTAAAATTAATTTTAAAACTAAAATTAATTTTTTAAAATAAATTTGAAAAAATAAAATCCAATTTTATAATCATAGGTGTATTATTAAATTTCATATTTAAATTTATTTTGTTATGTAATTTTACTTGAATTAAATATTAAAGGTAAAAATAATGAGTAGGATAGAGAGAATCAAGTAGGGTTCATAGAGTGGTCTCAACCACTGTGGATAGAAAAAATGGAGTGAGTTAAATGTGAGATCAATTATTGAGGTATAACAAAGGGATTAATTATTTAATGAAATGAAACCGCAAGAGCGGGCTCGGAGCGATCTCATTGTACATTGTCTATCAGGCATACTGCACTCACAACTTAAACTACCCCAAGTGGTTAAAGTTTTGTTACTACCTCATTTCATCAATCATCGTATTTCCACGTCCTTTCAAAATTTTGTCAAACACCAGACAAGAGATTTAGAGTTGAGAGTATAAAAATTTATGAATAATGTTGGTTCAAGTTTTACATAGCTGACATTATAATTGAAAAAGTAAAATTTTGTATGAACAATACGATAGAGGGGTAATTAAGTTTATGAAATAATTATTGTATTTTGTAAATGAAACACTATATTCTTTAATTTAATTGAAATACAAATTTTACTTAAAAATGAATACTTAAACTGTTATTAAAAAAAGAGATTAAATTATTTTTCGGTCCACAACTTATGTTGCAATACCATTTTTTTGTCCCCAGAGGCAAAACCGCGTACATTCGCATTCAACAAATTCAAATCGATTTGTTTGGTCTCCAAATGTGATTTTCAGGTAAATCGGAATTATTTTCTGTTATATCCATGAGTATTTTCGTAATTTTACTAATTTAAAAAAATTTAATTAAATTCTGGGGTCAATACACAAATATTCTATATTTGGGATTACTTTCAAAAATCCTACAGAAGGTGAGGGGATTATTTGCAAATGAAGTCTCGCCACTCTCTCACCGTTGCCGCCGGCCACAGGTCTAGCCGGCGCTGCCCTTCTCCACCACTAGCCACTGGTTCTCCCGCCGCCGGCCCTTTCCACTCGCAGAGCTCTCTGCCCAAGGTCAAGCCCAAACACTGAAACATCTTAATCCGACTTAAAACCCAATGGAAATCCACCGAATTTCTTCTTTGAAGTCGTCCCCAGCCCATCCCTCTCCCCCACCGCCCTAGTCGTCGCCGCATCGTTTTTCGTCGTAGATCTTGAAATTGCGACGAGCCGACGCCACCCAACTCCCGTGCTACCCTTGACGACGCCAGCTCCGGCGCCAACCTCAAAACCCTAACCCACCCCGCTTCGACGCCACCTGCAAATCGAAGAAGAAGAATCTGACGGCAATTCGAATCCCTATGTCTTTGCAATTCGAGAAGCCGAAGATGGAGAACCTGGAGACGACGAAGGTTGAAACCCAAAGACGATGAAGGTTGAAACGACAGGGCGGTGACAGAAACCCGACATCATCGCCGAAGAAGACAAAGTAATAAAAAATAGTTTTTTAAACAAATCTTTGTGGAAAACGTGTTTTTACGTAATTCTGGCTAAACATTACCTGAAAACCACCCGGAATATGGTATTGAAGTCCAAACAAATCAATTTGTATTTGTTAAATGCTGGATGTATACGATTTTGCCACTAGGGACCAAAGGATGGTATTTCAATATATGTTGGGGACCAAAAAAATAATTTAGTCAAACTGGGATTCTCATTTTGGAAAAATAGAATGGAAAGATTGTGGAGGATCATAAGGGTATAGAGGAAGAAACCACTGGTTTTTATAAAGAGCTAGTGTGGCAGAAGGAATGGAGGATTGAGGTTGTTGATAAACAAGTTATGAGGAAGGGAAACATACTCAGCATACAAGCTAGGAGAAAATTGATAGCAGGGGTATCTGAGGTGGAAGTACTGAAAAACCTAAAAGGGATTGGTGATCAAAAGGCTACATGAATTGATGGTTTCAGCTCTAAATTCTTTAAACTGAACTGGAAGGTAATAAGAGGAGATGTGATGAAAGCTATGAATGATTTCTCTGGCAATGTGAGAATGTATAAGGCTTTTAATAGTACACTGGTTACTTTGATACCTAAATATGTAGCTGCCATGAAATTGAAGGATTTAAGACCTATATCCTGATGCTCCACCTGGTATAAACTGATATCCAAGGTCCTGACTAACATGTTAAGTGAAGTTATTGCAGGAATAGTGCATGAAAGCCAAGCTACATTTGTGCCAGACAGGGGTATTCATGACCACATGTTGGCCTATGAATTGATAAGGGGTATAACCAGAAGAACTATGATCCTAGATGCCTGATCCCGATTGATCTACAAAAAACCTATGATACAGCTGTCTGGTCATCAATGGAGATGATATTGCAGGAGATAGGCTTACCAGTTCAGTTTATTAAATATACAGTTATTTGTGTAAAGACGGTATGATATAGATATATGGTGAATGACAACATTACTGAGTATATAAAAGCTAAAAGAGGATCGATGCAGGGTGATCCAATGTCCCTTTTATTATTTGTGCTTGTAATAGAATATATGCACAGATGTTTACAGGAGGTAGATGGAAAAATTGATTTCAGCTACCGTTATAGATGTGATAAGTTAAAGCCATTGAGTCTTAGTTTTGTAGATGATTTGTAATTACTGTCAAAAGGTGATAGCAAGTTCGTGCAAGTACTAATGTCAGCATTTCAAACATTTATAAGTTTCACAGGGTCGAAAGTCAATCAAGCAAAATACAGGTTATTCTTTGGAGGAATGGAGGAGGAGCATAAAAGAGAAATACTAAGTTTAACAGGGTTTGAAGAGAGGGAATTGCCATTCAAGTATCTTGGAGTACCTTTAACCAGCAGAAGGCAGACAGTGCAGGTCTGCCAACCATTAATAGAGAAGATTACTGAGAGAATAAGACACTAGAGTGCCAGGTTACTTAACTATGCAGGAAGAAGAATACAGCTGATTGAGAGCGTTCTCTTGCAGTGGTTAATTATTGGACCCAGTTCTTCCCAATCCCAAAATCATTTATGAAACACATTGATGCAATCTGCAGATCATACCTATGGAGTGGAGGAGATTAAACCACCAGGAAGTCACCCATATCCTGGGAGAATATATGCTCAACTTAGAGAGAATGTGGATTAAACATAGTTTCTTTGGTGGATTGGAATGAAAAAAAAATCTATGGAACTTATGCATGAAAACTAATAGGCTATGGATTAGGTGGATCCACACCTATTACATAAAAGATAGAGATGTGATGAGTGTTGTTATCCCAGGATCCAGTTCTTGGATGATTAAAAGTCGTATGAAATGCAGAATAAGGGCTCACACTATAGATCAGTGGAGGCAGCAGAGATATCAAGGGAAGTATAAGGTGAGAAAGGTGTATCAGGCTTTGAGAGGAGAACATGAGAAGGTTTCATGGGGAAAAAAATCTTATATGACATTGTGGATGAGCTGTCATCAGAGGCTATTTACAAAGGACGGACCGATGAGGATGGGTATGACAGTGGAAGGAGGATGCCAATTTTGTGAAGAACGGGAAATCATTGATCATCTGCAGTTTGAATGCAGGGAAACTAAGGCTATTTGGAGAAGTGTATTGTCTTGGATGAAAATTGACAGACAGCCACTGAAATGGGAGGAGGAAAAATGCTGGTTGATACAGAAGTATGGAAGAAAAGGGTGGAAAGCTCAGATGTTTAAACTTGTAGCTACAACAATGGTTTATGTCATTTGGAGAATCAGGAATGAAAGCTGCTATGGGAAAAAGAGGCAGGAAGAAGATTTAACTAAAAACATCACTGAGTGTACAGTGTACAATGTGTAAAGTTTATGATGTGAGAGTAGAGAAGGAGAAGGATGTTATAAGGGTGTTACAAGGATGTAAATCTCAATTTTGGTAATGAAAAGTATTTTCTTTCCAAATAAAATAAACTAAACTGTTATTCCCTCATTCAAAATCTTCAAATCTACACCCTCTTAAGAGGGAAAGGCCAATAGATGTGAATTGTCATTACTTATGTCCTCCGTACGTGCCAGTTAAATTTGTATATTTATCGGTGAATTTTTAAATATATATTTGATCATAAATTTTAATTAGTATATAATTATCACCAATTTAATCGTTAAATTCTCTGCACTGTATATTTTTTTAATATCAATTTTAATACATCATTAATATAAGTAACTAAATTTATGAGTGATCAAACACAGTGGCGAAATTAGATCAAAACTTGAAGAGAGACGGATCTTGGGCGGGACGGAGTTTAGCACTTTCAACATTAATTTTACCGGGGCGGATGAAGAATACATGTATATCTACTCCTTCATTCACCGGAGGTTGGGGGACGACCGCACCGGCTTGCCCCCAATTACAACACTGATCAAACACGATCTGAGAAAATTGATCAAAGAATGTACAGACGGAATATTATTTTATGAAGCAAAATCACGTGACGCGACATGATTTTTGGCGCCAACGTTGGAAAATTGGGCTTCACTTCACATTCCTTTCACTATAATTGGAATAGTGCCAAGATGGGTGTGGACAAAAATGATCGTTGGGCTCCGGGCCAATATTTGTCCGGAAACGCAAGAAGCCGAGCTCGTGGTAGAGTGAAAGGGGCACGACAAGGACACACTTTCGCGTTACGCCCTCACACAGATGGCGACGCCATACTCCACCTTCCTACAGTCTCACAATTAACACCACTGCCGTACAAACTCCTACTTTTTACATTTTCCTTATTTTATTTAATGAGAATATTGTTTAAGTTATAAGGCTCCGAATCTTCTGTTACATTTTTGTATAACACACTATGCTAGTTAAGTTAATACGACTTCGAATCTTCTGTTACACTTTCTTGTAACAGTCTAACATAGAGTGTTATACAAAAGTGTAACAAAAAATTCAGAGCCGTATAATTTAAAATAGTACTCATTAAATTTCTGTGTAACAAAAGATCCAGAGCCAAGTTATACTCATTGCAATTTGAATTTTCAAATAACTTAAAGGCCAGTTCATTTAACTATCAAAAAATATTATTTTTACGTCTCATGTCAAACTGAAATTTAACTTATTTATTTGATTAATATTTCTTAATTTTGAAAATAAAATTAAACTAGTATATAAGTATAAATATTATCGAATGATACTTTATTATATTCATTATAGCATATATATTATTATTTTAATTATCTTTCATTTAAATTATTAGTGATCAAATTTCTTTAAATCAATTGTTGAAAGTCAAAGTGTGCAGTTTGAAATGGAGGGAGTATTCAATTGCATAAAAATAAATAAATATATACAATAGTGCAAAAATGAACAAGGAAATAGGAATGGATTTTTCGGAGTTCTTAAACTTTTTCAAATTAACTAATTTTGACTAAATGAATAGTATCAGTGTAACTACACGTGGAACATAAGGATTATAATATAGGTGCAATCTCGTTACAATGAGCTTGTCGAATGATAAACAACCTGCTCGATCTCAACTTCGTTTAGTAATCGTATCACGCTGAACTTGACTCGTGTTTGTCCAACTCAATCACGAAACAGAGTTTTGATTGAGTTGTTTATGATCTACACGAGAGTATAGTTTATTTTATGAAATAATGCATGCCAAAGTAGGTAAAAGTGTAAATGATAGTCTCACTGTTTATAACTTTATATCGTGGAAAAAAAGTATGTTTGAATTTTGTTATAACTACGAGCACATGTCTTGAGCTCGTGGGGGGTTATTTTCAATGGTTGCGTCGAAGCATCACGACCTAAAAGTTTACATGCTTCGGTGGACTGCCCCCTGCATTAGTCTTCGGGGAATTTCATTTTGCTGCGCCAATACAATTCTCCCCTATTATTATTTTTTATGGCTGGTTTAATAATTATTATTAATCAAACATTAATATCCTTTTCAGTATCCTTTTTCAACACTCATAAGTCACATCTCAAAGCCAGCCAAGGGCACGCAACATGGCATAAAATTATGGATAGGATTTGTAAGTTTACATTAACAAAGTTTAGATTACTATGTTAACGGAGCCACGGGCGAATCCAGAAAATTTTCAATGGGGTAATCACTAATATATATATAAAAAATTCTTAATATTAATGGTAAATTTTTTTTTACATGGGGTAACCAAATACTAATTCCCCCCTATTTTTTTCCCGCATGGGGTAACCATGCCTTCACATAGCTTCGCCCCTGAACGGATCCCGTGAGATGGATGTGGGAAAATGTTTATTTGACAGGAGCTAATAGAATAATCACAAACCACATACTTCCTAATATTATAAAGAGAAAGACGATTTTTCCATAAATTATGAAAAGACTAATATTTTTAAACTGCAAATTAAAAAAAGGCAAGATAAAATTTTCGGGTTGCATTAATCGGGCCATTCGTATAGCTGTTGTGCGTTGCATAATAAATTTTAATATTCCAACTAAAATATTTTCTCCTCTTATAATTCTAATTCTACAACTCCATATGTTTAGAAAAGACGATTTTCCCAAAAACCTTGTCACGGATAATCCGGGAACAGAAAATAAGACAATATAAGCGTCAAGATATTTACAGGCTTAGCTACTTAATTCCAAACTCCCTATTATTTTATCTATTCTTTCTCCAGTTTGGTGAGTGTGAAGTGCAATGTTGAGGGTGTAGATTCCAAATAAAAAAACCACCTCCCGTTAGGCCGTTACCGTTGCTTTCGGAAAGTGCCCCTACATGCGCTTCCCAATCCCAGAGGCCACACATCAGAATAACATTTTTTTATTGTTATAAGACCCAGGCAAGGGTTAACAAATAAATTTAATTGAACTGAATATAAATAAATTATATTAATAACATTAATAATGTGATTTTATTTAACTAAATTTCATTTGATTAATTTTTTATTAGATTAAATTGAATTGAGAATAAATTTGAGTGAATATAACCTAAGACTTAAAGATGAGAATTGTGAAATTTGGCTAAGTAAAATTATTGCACGATTGATTTTGCAATATTTGTAAATTGAAACTTTGATTGTGTTTTGAAGTATAATTTTGAAATGAACAAAAAACAAATTTTAAAATTCCACCTTTTGCTTTATTTAATCTAACTTTAAACTAAGAAAATCGAATATAACAATAAAATAAAATAATAGTTAAATTCGGCAAATTGAATTGAATTAAAATATTTTTCTAAACAGAAAATTAACGAAGTTTGATGGCAAAATTGCCAACCTCACATATACTTTTTGATGTGTTTAGATTCTTTAGAGTTTAGAACACTAGTTCTCTCTCTTTTTTAAAAATAAAATAAAATACTCATCCGAAAACCGAGAGAATAATTCGATTAAAGGAGGGAAAAAAATCAGATTTAAGCAATACCAATATAGTACTGCCGTTTCTTGAAAGTAATGAGTAAATGCGCATTTACCCACCGCTCTGTTTCACCCCCATTACTTTCTCTCCCAAAATTATTGGTCTATTTATTTTTTCACGATTTTTAATAATCATATTTGACTGTCAATATTCTAATTACATATCAATTTCGTATAAAAAGTTGATATTTAAAAAATACTCCTTCCGTCCTATATAAATTGACACAATTTTTATTTTTGTCCGTCCTACAGAAATTGGCACAATTCAATTCTTACCTAAAGTGGCAAAAAATGGGTTATATATTTACTTAATTATCCCTCAAGAGGTTGATTAAATCTACAAGTCAACTCTTCCAGTAACAAAATACCATTCCTTTATTTTCAATCAACACTTTCACCTCATCTTGCATAAAATAGATATCCAAAAGTAATTGTGTTAATTTTTATGAGACGGAGGGAGCAGATGTTAAGATGAATATGATAATATTTCACATGATATTTTTATTATAAATATATAAATTGATATTTAGAATTAAAATTTATCAAGTTTAATTTTTAAAAAATAAATAGGTTAATAATCATGGGACGGACGGAGTAAGTAATAACCCAACATTCCCATTGAAAAACGATAACCGCAGCAATTATTTAACAGAAAGGGGAAAAAAGAGGTGCCGTTTAATCCAGTACTCTCTTGCTTTAGCATCCAGTTCAGTATAAAGAAAGCTATCATCGTCATTATCTCCCATCAAACACTTTGGATACTGAAGCCATTTTCTGTGTAATTTTGTAGAGAAAGAAAAATTTAATAAAAAATGCCCCATGAGGAAGAGCAACTTAGGAACCCGCTTATCGATTCCGACGAGGAAGAGAGAGCGTACGATTCCTCGGAAAAAGTACACATAATCGGCATGGATGATGATGACAGCGGCTGCGACGATTACTCCACCGCGGCGCCGCCATTTTCTTGGAAGAAGCTGTGGCTCTTCACGGGGCCCGGGTTCCTGATGAGCATAGCTTTCCTTGATCCCGGAAACTTGGAGGGGGATCTTCAGGCGGGCGCCATTGCTGGGTATTCTCTGCTCTGGCTGCTCTTCTGGGCCACCGCCATGGGCCTCCTGGTCCAGTTGCTCTCGGCTCGGCTCGGCGTGGCTACCGGCAGACACTTGGCGGAGCTGTGCCGGGAGGAGTACCCCACATGGGCTCGGATGGTGCTTTGGATTATGGCGGAGTTTGCGCTGATTGGGGCGGATATTCAGGAGGTTATTGGAAGTGCTATTGCGATTAAGATTTTGAGCAACGGTTTGCTGCCTCTTTGGGCTGGGGTCGTTATCACTGCTTTAGATTGGTAATTTGTTCTTCTTTTCTTGAATCGGATATATGGGTGTCTTTTTGTTGATTGGAGTTATTAATTCCTGCAAATTTTGAAGTATGATTTTGTGATTTATGGTAATAATTGCATATGAAATGTTATTATGTCATCTGGCTTAGGAAGTGAGCTAGCTGTAGATAAGAGGAGTTTGATGAAACGGTTGACTATTTTGTTCATTATTTTATTTGCAGAACTTGAATATCTGTTTTGTGGTTGGTATGTACCTAGGCTTTGTTTGAGAGTTGTGGGGTTTGGTTTATTTTTATATGTTGCCCTTTTCTGAAGAAATTAAAGGGTTTTTTATATTCGTGATTCTGCAGCTTCATATTTCTACTTCTTGAAAACTATGGTGTGAGGAAGCTGGAAGCCCTCTTTGCTGTTCTGATTGCAACCATGGCGCTCTCGTTTGCGTG
>JAULKJ010000013.1:1568398-1580767 GCA_032355405.1 Rubia balearica | reverse complement strand
AAAACAGCCGTGTAGGATACGGAAAAATAGCTGAGGAAACTGCTAAATGGGGCATCGCCCTGCGGATGGTGGCCTGGATTTGGACATCCGTGAAGCACCAGGTTGACACCGGGATTCTTGTCAACATGGGAAGCAGAAAACCAGGCCATGTTAAAGCAAGCAAGTTATTTGATGAAGAAGCATTCAAGGCTATCCCATTGCTATTCAGAAAAACTTGTCGTATGGCAGCAACTGAATGTGATGCTAGCAAAAGCACCATACACCGACTAATAAAGAAAGGTAAACTTTGCACACACAACAATGCTATCAAACATTTTCTTAGAGAAGAAAACAAGGTGCAAAGAGTAGAATATGCATGCTCACATCTCAGGTTCGAAAGACATTCAACCACATTTAAGTTCAAGAGCATGTACAATGTGATACACCCTGATGAAAAGTGGTTTTTTCTATCCGAAAAAATAGCTAATTACATCCTACTACCGGAAGAAGATAATCCATACAGAACATGTCGTCATAAAGGGTACATTTCAAAGGTTATGTTCATTTGTGCTGTAGCTTGACCTATTATTGTTGATATTGATGATGTAATATTCGATGGAAAGATTGGCATATTCCCTCTAACTGACCAGGTGGCAGCACAAAGGAAAAGCAAGAATTGGCCTAAGGGTACGATCGAAACAAAGGCCAAGAAAAAAATGCAATAGGGATTGCATGCCTTGTCAATGAAATCATACTAGCAATCAAGCGTAAGTGGTCATCAAGGTCAAGCAAGAAGATATACCTACAACAAGACAATGCACCAGCACACATAATAGGAAAGAGTGCTGCTTTTCTAAGGGTTGCAAACAGTGGTGGGTTTCAAATAATGTTGGATTCACAGCCAACAAACTCACCGGATCTCAACATACTAAACCTTGACTTTTTTTTATCAATTCAAAGTCTCCAGTGGAAAAATGCAAGCAGGAGTGTGGATGAACTAGTAGCGGCTGTGAAGGATGCATACGAGGAGATGAGGGTTGACACTATAAATAAGATTTTTATCTCCTTACAGGTTGTGATGATTGAAGTCATGAAATGCAAGGGAGACAACATGTATTCACTTCCACACATAAAAAAAAAGATCTATTTGCACGTTTGAGACTACTACAGAACGACCTAGATGCAGGTATTAGTCTAGTAAGGGAATGTGTTCAGTTTTTAACGAATCAGAACAGGATTGACAAGATTGGGAATATTGTGAAAAAAGCTGGACAGGGTAGATGACAACCAACAACAAGCTTAAAATTTCAGGTTAGGCTATTTTGTGAAATGGTAGTGTTGCATACTTTTGTTTATTATGTAAACATGTCGTAATCAGTGTGCATGTTTATGCTGCAACATCAAATCACCTTGTATGAAAAACACAGTTTTATGTTATGTTATTTTGCAAAAAAGTGAGGTCCAACGAGTTCCATCTAAGAGCAGATTGAATCACAACATGAAATGCCGTCCTACGGGTTCATCACCCATGGTTGCATAACAAAAGAAACACACGCCAAGTACACATGTAGCAGCACCTAGACTATGAGTTTACATTTTAGACCTAGCTTAACAGAACAAATGATTTTGATATAAGGTTCCTGCATCACTCAGCCTCGTATGAATGAACAAGGCTAACATTTGGAGTTGGAACCTGTTTTTAAAACTCAGAAAACATGAGATGCATAGGCACAGTCTGAGAAACATAGGGTCACAACCAACAAACAAAAATTGAGCCACATAAGTTCACAGGCAACAAACAATTTTCGATTAGGTCACATGCAACACACAAATTCTGATTTGCACGTATTTCACCACATAAGTTCACAGGCAACAAACAAAAACCGAGCTAACGTACTCGGACACATAGGTTCACATGCAGCAGATAAAACCAAGCTAACATACTCAGCCATCTAGGTTCACAGCCAACCAATAATAACCGAGCTAACATACTCGGCCAAATAATTTTTAGTCACAGAAAGATAGAACCTGTTTGAAGGCAACAACATAGAATCCCCAAAAATTGTTCCACGACCTGTTCAAAAGCAAAAAAAAATGTAACAAAAACGAAGTCAGTAAAAACTTGACCCACAACACATACCAACGAAAACCCTAGAAAAAAGAGAGAATACAAATGCAAACAATCGGGTACCTCTTCTTGGGGGGAGAAGGGGTCTAGGGATTCTAATCCCGTCAACCCATAGCCGAATGTCGTCCAAGGCGTTGCTCTGGCCAATTTTGACCGTCTCAAAGGTTACCAGCGGCGTCGCATTCGAAACGGAGCCAAATCGGGAAATGAGGGAGCGCGTGCAAACATGCACCACTGGTGAGCCTTGATTTCCAATAGCGCCACCAAGGAGACTCGTCGTCAGACCCCCCGCTTGCGCCAACCCTGACTCAACTGAAACATCATCACCGGTGGAATGACCTGGACGCCTGAACCACTAGGATTTTAACGCATCGACGCCGGAATCGGATTCCCACTCTGAAGGCTCCTGCGATTCGGTCAAATCCGAGAGTGAATCATCGATTTCAAGGTAAAGTCTCCAGAAATAGGACTCGAATTGGAGCCCATCAGATAAGAAAAGGTGCGGTTTTTATTGGTAGAATGGGTGCATCTGATGCCCGCGACAGTGGTGAGGGCTGAAGTTATTCATGAGACACCGGAGGAGAGGGGAAACTTTCAAGATAGGGTTTCTCAGAAGGAAGAAGATAGAGAGATGAGAGAAATCTGGAGATGGGATAAAAGGGAGATTTTCAATATAAAGTAAGAGATAAGGTCGGCTGTCCAACAAAAGCAGTAATAAATTTTCGTAGTTGGAAATTTAAAATGGTTGTTGGATTAATTAACATACTGGTTTTAGGTTTAGTTGTTAAAATAAGATGTTTACTTCTTGCCTTACTTAATTTGTTAGTTAAGATGAGTATTTTTTGTTTTATTTTTATTGCAGCCATTGTAAATTTATTAAATTGTTAAGGGTATTATAGGGAAAGCACATG
The DNA here is from genome assembly GCA_032355405.1 of Rubia balearica. Lineage (NCBI taxonomy): Eukaryota > Viridiplantae > Streptophyta > Magnoliopsida > Gentianales > Rubiaceae > Rubia > Rubia balearica. The sequence continues at coordinate 1,577,749 of JAULKJ010000013.1, read as the reverse complement.
GTCAAATTTTACCTAAAGGGAAAATAGTCAAATTGTGCATTTTTTATGGGACGTACTAAAAAGGAAATTGTTGAATTACTAATGGGATAGAGGGAGTAATTCCTTAACGTATGTAATCTATTTGATGAGTCTGGGTAGTAAAATATTTGACGCATTTAATAATAAAATTTTAAAGAGTTAAGTGTTAAAATGACCATGACTTTAGGGTGAAAGTGCTAATATAACCCTGCAATCTCAGAAAGTGCCAAAATAACCCTTGACTCGGCCAACTTTTTAGTCAACAATTGTTTGGCCGTATTTTGTGGAAAGGACTATTATGCCCTTGGATTAAAAAAAAGATGAAAACTCATTGCCGCCATCTTCCCCGTTTCTTTCTTCCCCACCTTTTCTTTTTCTGAAGGTGAACCAATATTCTCTTATTTTGTGTACCGGTATTCTCTCCCCCAACAAATTCCGATTCTAAATTAGAACCGATATTCCCCGTCGATGTGCTTTGCCCATCCATCGTCGTTCTCCTCCCGAATGATTTCTCCACATCCTCGCCATAGCTATGATTTGCCCCTCCTCATCCAGGTTGCGCAACCAATTCTCATCGGCCCACCAATCATAGCCGCCAGGGTCAAATTAGATTACAATCAGGGTCGCAACTGGGGCCACAGATTGAGATTGATTATGGGCTTTAGTTTTGACCTCTTCAATCTCATCTCGGTGGTGGAAGAAGCTATGGCGGCGGCGAAAATGTCAAAACCCTAGGTTTGGTCATGGGAGGGTGTCGGGAGGCGGGAGAAGTGGTGGTGGAGGGAAGATGTCAAAACTCTATGTTTGGTTCTCTGAGAGATGGTGGGTGGCGTGGATGGGGGGGGGGGCTGGTTGGCTAGGCGAGAGATGTGGCAGGGATGGTGGGTGGCAGTGGCTGGGCGGGAGGGTGTCGGGAAGTGGGAGACTAGGACATGGTGTGGCGGGCTAGGGCTAGGGCGGCGGGGTGGTTGTTTGGGGGTGGAGGATTGGAGCTGAGTCAACCCGGCGGCCGTGGTGGCAGAGCTGGTTGAAGAAGAGAGATAGGTTTTGAAGAAGAAGATATGTTTGTCATACGAGGGTATTTTTGTCATTTCATTCTATAGTCTTGCATGAATTTATGTAGTCATTGTCGGAATTAGGGATTTTGGTTATATCGGCACAAATTTTTCGAAAGTTAGGGTAATATTGGCATATATAAGAATAAGTTAAGGTTAAATTAACACTTTTTGAGATTGCAGGGTTATATTGACACTTTTAATCTAAAGTCAGATTTATAAATGTAATTATCCCAAAAATTAATAAACAAATGAGGGTCAATTCGTATACGGTACAATGGGGATACAATACTTACTGTATCCCCAGCAATAACAGTAATAGTAAAATACTTATTCACTATTCACTTTTCAAGGAATAATTTTAGGAATTTACATTATTATGAATTAAACTAAAACAATATACTCTGGCCTCTGGGATACAATAAAAGACATACCCCAATGGTACGTTATAATAGGCCAAGGAGAGTACTCCCTCCGTCCCAAGATTATTGACCTATTTACTTTTTCAAAGTCAAACTTGATAAAGTTTGACCCCAAATATTAAATTAATATATGCATAATAAAAATATCATATGCGATATTGATAGATTCATCTACACATCTATTTTCTAAATATTAATTTTTTATACGAAAATGTTATATATAGTTAGAGATATTGAAAATCAAACATGATTATTGAACACCGTAAAAAAAGTAAATATGCCAATAATATGGGACGAGGAGTATGTAATAGCCAAAATGAAACTACCATGAAACTCAATGGAAACTTCCAACGGTTTATGCACTCTTCGTTCCAAAACGGAGGCTTTGATTGTCCATGACTTTAATTTACAAAAACTCTTCGTATTATCCGAGGAGTCATATGTCTGAGTCTGATCCCATGTGGTGTACTATGTTTAATCTCGTACATATAGCTTAACTAGATCGAAGATTTCACAACTAATCTTCACTTGATTGATAATATTTTTTAGCAATATAAAATAATAATAATACCCTCTCTATTATCGTCCTACATGCTTATTTATTAGACCTCATCTTTCCAACTATTTTTACACCCTTTTTAATCAACTTTTGAAAATTAGTTTGATCATAAATTTTAATTAGTCTATAAACACCAATATCATCATACCAAATATTGTTTGATTCTTTACATCATTTAATATTTAAATATCATTTTTTAATATCCCAATGCGTCATTAGTAATCTTAATTAAGTCATCGGTGGTTAAATATGATTTGTGAAAGTTGATAAAAAAAAGTGCAAGCACAGTTGGGACATGAGAGTATATTTTATAAATGTTTTATTTTTTATTTTGGTAAAAGAATTAGAGTCCGTCTCTTGAAAGACGGTCTTTCTATAAGTTATGGAAAGACCAAGGTTAAAACTTCAAATTTGAAGAAATCAAAATAAAATTTTCTGGTTGTATTAATCGGGTCATAAACTTATCACTCCTTACATGTTGCATAATAAAATTTTAATATTGCAACTAAAACCTTTTACCTTTCTATAATTCCAATTCAACCCCGTCTTTCCATATGCTTAGGGAAAGACGGTCTTTCCTAAAATTTTGCCAAAGAAGAGTTTGTCTCTTGAAAGACGATCTTTTCATAAGTTATGAAAAAACCAAGGTTTAAACCGTAAATGATAAAATTTTAAGATAAAATTTTGGGGTTGTGTTAATCAGGTCATCAACTTATAACTATTACACGTTGCATAATAAATTTTTAATATTGCAAATAAGATCTTTTATCTTTCTATAATTCTAATTTAATTCCGTCTTTCCATATACCTATGAAAAGACAGTTTTTCCCAAAAGTTTTTCATTATTATGAATGGTATTTTCACATTTTTTTGTAAGTAATACAAATTCCCGAGATAAAAATTCAGGGGGAAAATGAATACAACGAGGGAGTAGTATACGGCCTAAAATAGAAGGAATTAAAAAGCCCGGAAATAGTAATTAAAAATGGGAAAATCTCGGAAAAAACCGCCTTTCTATACCCATGGAAAGACGTGATTTAATTAAAAGAATAAAAGATAAAATGCCTTAGTTGTAATATTAAAATTTGTTATGTAACGTGTTGTAGTTATAAGTTTATAATCTGAATTATGCCACCCAAATTTTTTATCTTTATTTATTCTAATTTACACTTTAAATCTTAATTTTTTATGATTTATTGAAAAAACCGTCTTCCCATAGTCGGACTCTTAAAAAAAAGGTAAAATAGCCGGAAAAGGAAAAGGAAAAGGAAAAGAACGAGTGACAGAGGCAGGAGCTGAGCAACAACTGGGAAAAATACTATTTCCAGGGTATTATTAGGTGGAGATAGCAGGTACCTAGGTTTCCATTTCCCGACCAATTCCAGCGACGACGTCGTCTTCTTCCTTCTTTCACGCGCTCAGGTGCTGTTTACTCGCCCTCTCCTTCCTCTCCGTCTCTCCAAATTGATCCATTTCCTAGGTTTATTTGGGTTGGGGTTTTGTGCTCTTTGCAATTGTGATGATCGCCGTGCACTTCCGGCTAAATTTCAATCACATCTTCAAGCAGGGGAGGAATTATCTTCAGGAGACCTAATTTTGCTGCTTTTGATTTGAACTGACGTGAAAATGTGTACCCGTGAATTCATGAACTAACTGATTTCCTCAAATTGTCACTGTTTTGTTTTGTATGTATCGATGACTAGATATGTAGGAGCCTCTTCTCATGTTTCAGGTCTAAGTTATGTAGAACTTGAGTTGTGCTTTGCTCATATGTGATTTCATTTGCTCGTATTTTTTCAACGGAAATTGATAGTTTAAACCTCCTTGGGGCTAATAGTTTTAAGGTGGGAGTTGAAATTGTGATACTAGCACTTATAGAAATGTAAGTTTGATGAACTGCGAGTCTTGCGTGCCTCAAACTCATAAGTCTGAGCTTATTTACTAGTTAATTTTCCAGTTCTCTTGCAGGATTTCATGTACTAGCATTCCTTTGCACTGTTAGTTCCCTTTGAAGAGGTCTTGGTTACTTCCTGGCGATTCATTAAGCATCCGTGATTGCGCAGAGGATATTATATGAAGGGTTAAATTCAAAGCTTTGGCTGAAAATAAGGTAAATTCTTCTGTTGTGGGGATGACATTCATGGGTGTTTGTTGGGTGTCATTCGAACTTTGTTCCTGGTATACGGGAGTACTTCACAAGGGGGCTCATTAGTCTTATAATTCTTACATTTATTAGTTTCAATTATCAAACTCTAACTTTCTTAGATGAACTGAGCCGATTCAAGTGTTCAGAGATTTACGCATCACCCCATACTGTATCTCTTTGTTTATTCTGTCTTTGATTTGATCTGTTTCTTCTTGCATGTTTGTCTTTTGCAATGTTTTGAAACCTGTCCCAGGCATTACACACTATATGGATGGTTCAATAAATTATTATGAAAGTATTCTTATCAACAACTAACCTTTTGTTAGTTTGACTGATCAGGTAGGATGGAGATTAAGCTGGTAAACTTGAAGGTCCTCGTGAACAACATATCTTCCTTTTTTCATCTATCAGCTCGTGAAGGCATTAACTGCAAACCAGTTCAGAAATATTACCAGAAAACTGAGGATATATTCAAGCTGATAAAGCCTATTCTTGATGCCATTGTTGATACTGAAATAGCTTCTGATGAAAAGCTGCAAAAGATATTTGCTGGGCTTTTCCACGCTGTTGGGGAACTGAGGAAAATCTTTGATAACTGGCAACCGCTTATGAGCAGAATATACTTTGTAAGTCCCGAGATCTTTATTATAATATAATAGAAATGCATTTCAAATTCCTAACCCTCACAGAAGGCAGAAGACTGATGTTTATGCTGCTTTTAACATTTAAACTAAACTCTCTTAATGTGTCTAAATGTAAATTTAGTAATGCTAAATGAAACCTTTGAATGCTATATTTGGATATGATCTATCAACCTGACGGTGGCATTATTCACAGGCTCTACAAGCTGAACCACTGATTGCAAAAGTTCGAACTTCTGGGCTGGAAATTTTTGAACAGCTGAAGTCTTTAGAAGAAAGCATCCCGTCTGAATTTAATGTAGCATCCCTAGAGGTAGCATCTTAATATGGACTTGCATCTAGTAATCTTTGATATGTGACCTGTGTGCTCATTATTTCATTCGTGAATACGCAGCTCTGTGTGCAAAAGCTCAAGCACATTGGTTCTGAACGAACGTCTGTGACGATTATGGAAGCTATAAAGGATCAAGTGGAGGCATCTGGAGCCACTACAGATAGTATGGAAAAAATTGCTGACAGCTTGCACTTAAAATCTAATCAGGAGCTTCTCATTGAGGCTGTGGCTCTCGAAAAGCTGAAGGAGAATGCTGAGCAAGCTGACAAGAATGGAGAAGTTGAATACATAGATCAAATGATTGCTCTCGTAACCCAGATGCACGAGGACCTTATTTTGTCGAAGCAGTCTCAGAGCAGTAGTCATGTACCAATACCTGCTGACTTTTGCTGTCCATTGTCACTTGAACTTATGACAGACCCTGTAATTGTGGCATCTGGGCAAACCTATGAGCGGGGATTTATCCGGAAGTGGATTGAACTTGGGCTTACTGTCTGCCCAAAAACTCGGCAAACTCTAGCTCACACCAACCTTATACCTAATTACACAGTTAAAGCTCTCATTGCAAGTTGGTGCGAGTTGAACAATGTGAAGCTGCCTGATCCCTTGAAGTCCAATATTCTGAATCAGCCTGTTCTGTCCCTTACGCAGTCCGAGTCTGCTTCACACAGAGACTCCCATGTTCAGTCACATTCTAGAGTCAATAACTCTACATCACCCGACTCAACTAGGTCATTTGGTTCTCCTATGAGTTCAGTGATCCCATTCAGTTGTGTACAGCAGGAAGGATCACGATCACCTCCATCTCATCCCCGTTCATCATCTGAGGATTCTTTGCCTGGAGTAGCCGAAAATGGGCATAGGCTGGATACTGCGGATGCATCTATTGGAATTTCCGAGGATATGCTGGGCAGCTTTGGAGATAGAAGTGGGCAGATGTATGCATCACCATCCAGATATGATACACCTCGGGCTGATGAGCGATCATCTCCAGGTCATAATAGAACTGACTCAGCTTCGAGCAACCTATCAAATTCAGCTACCGGGGATGGCAATGAAGCACATTCCCAGGTTGGAAGCACTGATGTTTCAGGGGAGGTAACATCAGAGTCGCATCCTACTTCTACTACCTTGACTACCCCGCAAAGGGAGCCAGACTTCACATCAAGAATTGAGATGCGGCCCCGAACCCAAACAATATGGCGCAGACCATCACAGAATTTTGTTCCAAGGATAGTTTCATCGCCTGCTGTTGAAACAAGGGCTGACCTAGCTGGCCTCGAGGCTCAAGTTAGATCGCTAGTTGAGGAATTGAATAATACCGACCTGGAGGCTCAAAGAACTGCCACTTCTGAGCTGCGCCTGCTTGCTAAGCATAACATGGACAATCGGATCGTGATTGCCAATTGTGGTGCCATCCCCTTGTTGGTTCGGCTTCTTCGTTCACCAGACAACAAAATACAGGAAAATGGAGTTACTGCTCTTCTCAACTTATCAATAAATGATAACAACAAGGCTGCAATAGCAAATGCAGAAGCAATCGAGCCTCTGATTCATGTTCTTGAGACGGGCAGTCCTGAGGCTAAGGAAAACGCAGCTGCCACTCTTTTCAGCCTCTCAGTCATCGAGGAAAACAAAGTCAAGATAGGAAGGTCGGGTGCAATTCAACCCCTTGTTGATCTGCTGGGAAACGGAACTCCAAGAGGGAAGAAGGATGCTGCAACAGCATTGTTCAACCTGTCAATATTTCACGAAAACAAGGCTCGTATCGTGCAGGCTGGTGCCGTGAAGTACCTTGTAGAATTGATGGACCCTGCAGCCGGTATGGTTGATAAAGCCGTCGCTGTATTGTCAAATCTCGCTACTATCCCAGAAGGAAGGACCGCAATTGGTCAGGAAGGAGGAATTCCAGTACTGGTTGAGGTTGTCGAACTGGGTTCCACTAGAGGTAAGGAGAATGCTGCTGCTGCTCTACTGCAGCTATGCACCAGCAGCAATAGATTCTGCAACATGGTTCTCCAGGAAGGAGCCGTACCCCCTTTAGTGGCGTTATCGCAGTCTGGTACCCCTAGAGCCAGAGAAAAGGTGTGAATTTTGTCTCTAATGTGATTTTCTTGTTCAATTTCATTACAGACCGTCTCAAGTTTGAAGTGATTCATAGTATTCTGGCATTGCAGGCCCAGGCGCTCCTCAGTTACTTCAGGAACCAGCGGCATGGAAATGGAGGCCGAGGCTGAGTTCGGAAAGGTCCGAGTTTGGTTCCATTATTACACATAGATAGAGTTGAGGTAAAAAGATAAGTGTGTAAATCATGTCTTGAATAGTTCCTTGGGTCTCCTTACTTATTAGATTGTCAATTTGTCCGATGATTGTTGAGTGATCCGCGTTGAATAACTATGTATGTGAATGTGAAGATTTTCTTTTCGTGCTCTGAATATATTCGACTGAATTGGAAGGAAGAGGATGCGATTCACATGACTCCATTGGGAGGTTTCATCTTGTTCTACACATATTTTATTTTAAAGACATTCTATTGATAAATACTGTGGCCTTAAAGTTTGAGTAAAATGGAAAGTGACTTGATCGCAAGGTTATACCACATAATCTTCTCTCTTTTTATGTTTCATCAGCTGTCTTTTTCGCTTTTCAAACTATGATTTATACGCTCAAATGGGTTGAGAATGAATGGAGAAAAATGAAGTGCAGAAATAGAAAAGGTTCAGGTATGGATTGACTTGTCCGTTTCATATTAAAAAAATGAAGCTATAAAAAGAGACACTTACATTACAATTTTCGCTTTAAAATGAGAAAAGAAAGACGCTTACAGTGAAATAGAGGAGGGTGTCTAATGCAATTTTTTAGGCCCTAATATAATTTTAAAAGAAAATTTTAAACTCTGACAAAAAATACTCTATATAACTTTTTTTTTAATCTGAACACATTTAAATATTGATTTGAGTTCCAGACCTTTACCATCATCAATTATTATACGGTAAACTTGGGTACAATACTCAATGCATCCTCAATAATTAAGTGTGATCATCAATTTATATATTTAAAAATAAAAGATAAATTTAATTCCACCATCCTTAATTTAAGGAATTTAATCGCAGTAACACTTATACTATTGGGATACTCTGTGGAGTGTATCCCCACAGTAAGTATAATTTGCCTACTACCATAACTATTAAAAGGGATATTGTGGTTAAAAATACATTTGAAATCTGGCAACTTTTTCTTTACAGTGTATAAACGAATAATTAAATATGTATCGTATATTAAAAAATAAAATTTAGCATTTGTTAAATGATAAATGTTTTTTATTCAATTTTATTTTAGTTTGGATCAAGGTATGTTCAGGTTCAATTCAGAAAAAAAAAAACGCGACCTCTACAAAATTAAAACATTGAGTTAGCTTTACCATAGAAAAAGCAATAATTCTATTTAAAATTTTCAGATGTCAATAAGGATTAGGATATTAAAAAAATAGGCGGGCTGTAGAAACAAGAAAGCCCATTGATGCACTAACAATTGAGGCTCATATAAATATCGCTGTCCAAAGCCTTTCTGCAAACCAACGTAAATCTTCACCTTACAAACTTGGGGCAGCCCGTAAATGTGACAATCCTTGCCGATTCAGTTAATCCCACCGGAACCCTAGACCAACCAAGCAATTCCGGAAGATTCTGTAAGTTGTCCTCTCTACTCTCATGCCTTAATCTTAATTTGATCAATCGATTCCTAGTTGTGTTGATTGCTTGGTATACCATTTGAATTGAATTGCCAATCGAAGTAGATAAATCGTGGTTTCTTCTATGTTTATAGGCCTGAGCTCTAGACCAATCTGGTTGATTAATTTTTTGAGTGAGGTTTGGTGGTGAATGTAATAATAGGATCCTAATCCTGCCGGTGTTTTGTCTGTATTCAGTGTTCTTGGTGCGATGGGGAAAAAGGACGGTAAAGATGGGAGGAAGGATGTTAAGGAGGTGAAAAAAGAGAAACTTTCGGTTTCTGCTATGCTTGCTAGTATGGATCAGAAGCAGCCTGATAAAGCCAAGAAGTCTTCTTCTTCGTCGGCTGCTGCCAGTAAGGCCAGCAAGTTGAAAGCTGTTGCCCCTAAATCATCGGGCTATATTGATGAGATGGATCTTCCTCCATCAGATGAGGAGGAGGAGG
>JAULKJ010000013.1:1556805-1568298 GCA_032355405.1 Rubia balearica | reverse complement strand
CCGTTGCTGTATTGTCAAATCTCGCTACCATCCCAGAAGGAAGGACCGCAATCGGTCAGGAAGGAGGAATTCCGGTACTGGTTGAGGTTGTCGAACTGGGTTCCGCTAGAGGTAAGGAGAATGCTGCTGCTGCTCTGCTGCAGCTATGCACCAGCAGCAACAGATTCTGCAACATGGTACTCCAGGAAGGAGCCGTTCCCCCATTAGTGGCGTTATCGCAGTCTGGTACCCCTAGAGCCAGAGAAAAGGTGTGATTTAGTCTCTGATGTGATTTTCTTGTTCAATTTCATTACAGACCGTCTTAAGTTTGAAGTGATTCATAGTATTCTGGCTTTGCAGGCCCAGGCGCTCCTCACTTACTTCAGGAACCAGCGGCATGGAAACGGAGGCCGAGGTTGAGTTCGGAAAGGCTCGAGTTTGGTTCCATTATTACATATAGATATAGTTGAGGTAAAAATATGAGAAGTGTGTAAATCATGCCTTGAATAGTTCCTCGGGTTTCCTTCCTTATTAGAATGTCAATTTGTCCATGGTTGAGTGATCCTCGTTGAATAACTATGTATGGGAATGTGAAAATATTCTTTTCGTACTCTTGAATATGTTCGACTGAATTGGAAGGATGAGTATGCGATTCACATGATTCCATAGGAAGACGACTCATATTTTATTTTAAAGGCATTTTTATAATTTATCAATATGTGGCCTACAAGTTTGGGTAAAAAGGAAAATGACTTGATCGCAAGTTTTATCATATTTTAACCAACGTTAATCTTCACCTTACAAAACTCAATGCACTTGGGTACAATACTCAATGCACCCAATAATTAAGTGTGGCAACCAATTATATATTTAAAAATAAAAGATATTTAAATTCGCCAGAAATTTAATCGCAGTAGCACTTCTTCTACTATTAGGGATACGATGTGTAAGGTGTCTCCAGGATACCGTATAATTTGCTACTGTCACAAGACTCACAACTATTAAAAGGGGTATTTTGGTAAAAAAATATTTTTTGAAATCTGGTAACTTTTTAATGAAAAGGTGTTTAAAATAATAATTAAATATGGATCATATCTTAAAAATAAATTTAGTATTTATTAAATGATATTATTGAATTTTTTATTCCATTTTATTTAATTTGGATCAAAGGTATGTTGAGGTTCAATTTAGTTCAGGCAGAAAAAACGCGACCTCTACAAAATTAAAACATTCAGTTAGCTTTATACCCATAGAAGAGCAATAGTTCCACTTAAAATTTTCAGATGTCAATAAGGAAAAGGATAATAAAATAGGCGGGCTGTAGTAATCCGGTTAGAAATAAGAAAGCCCATTCATAGCCTAACAAATGAGGCTCATATAAATATCGCTGTCCAAAGCCTTTCTGCAAACCAACGTTAATCTTCACCTTACGAACTCGGGGCAGCCCGTACATGTGATAATCCTCGCCGCCGCGTTTCCAGTTAATCTCACCGGAACCCTAGACCAACCAAGCAATTCCGGAAGATTCTGTAAGTGTTTCTCTCTACTCTCACGACCTAATCTTAATTCGATCAATCGATTTCTAGTTGTGTTGATTGCTTAGTATACCATTTGAATCGAATTGCGAATCTCCGCAGATAAATCGTGGTTTCTTCTATGTTTATAGGCCTGAGCTTTAGGCCAATCTGGCTGATTAAGCTTTTGAGTGAGGATTGGTAGTGAATGTAATAATAGGATCCTAATTCTGCCGGTGTTTTGTTTGTATTCAGTGTTTTCGGTGCGATGGGGAAAAAGGACGGTAAAGACGGGAAGAAGAACGTTACGGAGGTGAAAAAAGGGAAACTTTCGGTTTCTGCTATGCTTGCTAGTATGGATCAGAAGCAGCCTGATAAAGCGAAGAAGTTGTCTTCTTCGTCGGCTGCTGCCAGTAAGGCGAGCAAGTTGAAAGCTGTTGCCCCTAAATCATCGGGCTATATTGATGAGATGGATCTTCCTCCGTCTGATGAGGAGGAGGAAGAGCTGACTGAAGAGCAGATGGAGATTATGCAACGGAGGAGTAGCAAGAGTGATAACAGGCCTCTGGATATATCGGCTTCTGATAAAGAGTTGAAAAAGCGAGAAAAGAAGGAGATGATTGAAGCCCAGGTTGCTGCGTTTGCTAAGAAAGAGGCCATGAAAGACGATCGCGAGGCTTTTACTGTTGTAATTGGCAGTCGGGCTGCTGTTCTTGATGGCCAAGATGATGCCGATGCGAATGTTAAGGATATAACGATTGATAGTTTCTCCGTGGCTGCTCGGGGGAAGGAGCTTTTGAAGAATGCGTCGGTTAAGATATCTCATGGTAAGAGGTATGGATTGGTTGGGCCTAATGGGATGGGCAAATCAACTCTGTTGAAACTCCTTTCCTGGAGACAGATTCCAGTGCCTAAAAATATCGATGTTCTTTTGGTCGAGCAAGAGGTGGTTGGTGATGACAGAACGGCTCTTGCAGCAGTTGTTTCAGCTAATGAAGAACTCGTAAAGCTCCGGACAGAGGTCGATTCATTACTGAAAACTACATCCAGTCCTGTTGGCGATGATGAAAATGCAAAGGGCGACGATGATGATTCAGGGGAGAGGCTTGCTGAATTGTATGAGAAGTTGGAAATTCTGGGATCAGATGCTGCTGAATCCCAGGCTTCGAAAATTCTTGCAGGTTTGGGTTTCACCAAGGATATGCAGGTACGACCTACCAAGTCATTTAGTGGTGGTTGGAGGATGAGAATTTCGCTTGCTCGGGCACTTTTTGTCCAGCCAACTCTATTGCTGTTGGATGAACCTACGAATCATCTCGACCTGAGGGCTGTTCTGTGGTTGGAGGAGTACTTGTGCAGATGGAAGAAAACTCTTGTTGTTGTTTCGCACGATCGCGATTTCCTCAATAGTGTTTGCACTGACATCATTCATCTGCATGACTTGAAGCTCCATTATTATCGTGGAAACTTCGATGATTTTGAGAGTGGATACGAGCAGCGTCGTACGGAGGTGAACAAGAAATTCGAGAAATATTCGAAGGAAGTAAGAGCTGCCAAGAAATCTGGAAAAAGGACTCAGATAGACAAAGTCAAAGAGAAAGCCAAACACAATTCTGCCAAGGAAGCCAGCAAAAACAAAGCTAAAGGCAAAGACGACGACGATGCTGCACCATCTGAGGCCCCTCAAAAGTGGAGAGATTACACCGTGGAGTTCCATTTCCCGGAACCTACAGAGCTTACACCTCCATTGATGCAATTGATCGACGTCAGCTTCAGTTATCCCAACCGGGAGGATTTCAGGCTCTCTGACGTGGATGTCGGCATTGATATGGGTACTCGTGTGGCCATTGTCGGTCCCAATGGAGCCGGAAAATCTACCTTGCTGAATCTTCTTGCCGGCGACTTGGTCCCAACTGAGGGTGAAGTTCGCAGGAGTCAGAAGCTGAGAATTGGGCGATATTCCCAGCACTTTGTAGATCTCCTGACAATGGATGAAACACCTGTGCAGTACCTTCTTCGACTTCACCCCAATCAAGAGGGCATGAGCAAGCAAGAAGCTGTGAGAGCCAAACTCGGGAAATTCGGACTTCCAAGTCATAATCACCTTACTCCAATTGTGAAATTATCAGGAGGTCAGAAAGCTAGGGTTGTCTTTACTTCGATCTCCATGTCGAAGCCACACATTCTACTGTTGGATGAGCCGACGAATCATTTAGACATGCAGAGTATCGACGCACTTGCTGATGCGCTCGATGAGTTTACCGGTGGCGTTGTCCTCGTCAGCCATGATTCCCGGCTGATATCTCGCGTTTGCGACGATGAGGAGAAGAGTGAAATCTGGATAGTTGAGAATGGGTCCGTGGAGAAATTCCCCGACTCTTTTGATGAGTACAAGGAAGAGCTTCTCAAGGAAATAAGAGCAGAAGTTGATGAGTAGTGAGTGCACCAACCATACTAGTATATGGTTGTGATTTATTAATATTTTTTTGTAATGCTTAAAATAGGGCACTTTAAATATCATTTTGGTTGTGTGTTTATTTTAGCAACTACTGAGGTTGTGCGTGATCATCACCTCTGGAGAGTTTAGAAGAATGTACGGTGTAATTTGGTCACTGGATCGTTTCATTGAGCTCTTTTAACTATGTTCTACATTTGAGCAAAACCTTGTGATGCTATGCGTTATCATCTCTTGGAAATCCTAGATCCTTGGTTTGTTTATTGCTTAGTAGATAGATTTGACCTAAGGAAGTAACAGTCGAATAACAGTTTAGTTTTCCTATGATTTCACATTTCCTTTCCTCTTGATGCACAAAAGATATAATCCATACATATTCTTTTGAGTTCTATTCTATGAATGGCGAGATGTACAACGAAAAAGTTAACTGGTCCGGAATAGTGATTTACAACTTCAAGCCAGTAGATTGACCTGTACGAGGAACTTGTAAGTTTCATAGCCATGAAGAAAGACCATCAAGTTGAGGGACACTGGAGAGAATATAAGATGTTTACCCTGATTATATCACACGGAGTGCTACTCGGGCGATCATAGGCAGCTAAAACTGACATATGAAAGGGCTGCGCAACAGAAAACCGACACAAATCATCTTCTTTTTCAAACAGGAGAATGAAGAAAGAGCAAGTGATGCTGAGAACTTACGCGAAATGGATCGCCCCTCAAGGACTGTACAAAGATGGAACTTCCCAGCCTTCTATCCTGAAAAAGAAAACATTCCAAGCGATTTTCAGCCGTGTGGTGTGATGTGATCCTCAATCCATCATGAGCAGGAATGCATAAGCATGACCAAGTTTGTGTTAGTTTACCTCCAACTCGATATCCCTTAACCGCCTTCCAGTTTGGCCACAGCAAATTCTTACAAGAGATTCATCAGAACTTCCACTTATAATGTAGTCTCTTTCATTCATGTAATATGTCCTGGTGAAATTATGACTACTTCCTGTGGGACTAATATCAAACCTCGTATGCAGCCTCCCATCAGCAGCCAAAAGCTGCTTCACCTACCAAAACATCTTGCCTTACTGCTAGAATCTTTAAGCTAAACATCAGCTTATGCCGATCTAAGTTGATACATACCTCATTGTCCACAGCTGACACAAGTAGATACAGATCATCAGGGGAGAAGCAAACCATCACGTTCCCTCGTGTACTCGAAGCAGTGTAGCAAGGTTTCGTTGGATTCTGCCTTATGTCCCACATTTTAACATCGCGATCATAGGAGGAAGTGACAAGCAAATGTGGCGAGTGATGCGCGAATTTAGACACATTAATGGCTTCCTGATGTATATCCGTGAACATGTGCAGCCGCCTGCCAGTACAAGCATCGTATATAGCAAGCTTCCTAGAATAGCCACTTGCTAAAAACTTCTCATCAGTTGCATTCACATGAACAGAAGTCAACTGATTGAAATTATCGTACGTTGTAGTGTTGGATGTCGTCTCTTCATTGATATCATGCAATCGCAAGAAGCCATTATCAAATCCTACAAGAATCTGAAACAGCAAATATCATCACCATGTTCCTAACCTATCAAAACATGAAAAGAAGTCAGAATCTTGAAACAGCGACATACCTTTGAGGGATGTTTACTTAGCCAACAAAGTGCAATCGCGCTAGAATTAGTTCTAGGAGGTGGAATGTAGTTAACCATTCTTCCCTTCTCATGATTGATGGTAACCACTTCGCCATCCAATGTTCCAAATCCCATGAGATGGGACACAGATGGATGATACTCAAACTGTCTCGGGCGAAGTCTTCTGCCACTGTCAGCCTCAGAAACACGAGACAGGACCGGATTTGTGCCAACCTTTGCAGCACAAACACCTCTGGTATAGAAATGCTTACTCTTTCTACGAGAAGATAGCCCCTTCTCGCGCATTTGCAATAAATTGGCGAGATTCTTATTCGACGGCAAGCACTCAAAGTGGTTTGAGAAGACAGTTTTGGCAATTTTTCTATGCTCCTGTTGTATAGGCAGGTTATCTAGCACTTGCAAACCTGGTAGTGAAGTGATCATATACTCCCTGTAATGGTTCTCAAAGCATATGGGAGAAGGATTGCGTAAAATGCTCATTTCAGAAGCCACTGAAACCGGGGAATCTTTCACGACCAAATCAAGAACACTTGTAGGAGATCCACTCCCTTGAAGTTCCAATTTTCCATGACAAAGCTGTAACACGTATTCACGAAAATAAAAATACATCTATGAGAACTATTTAAGGAAAACACACACTATTGCTCTAACCTCAATCTGCAGCTTGCTGAAAGCAATTGATGCATTTTGGACACCTGAAGGTCGACCCGAAAAGCTAAGTCCAGGAAAACTAGATGAAGAGAATTCATCAAGCAATCTATCACTCTGGGAAAACAGTGATTTAGGATCCCTTCTCTTTCCTTTTAAGGATGGACACAATGCAGTGGTTTTGCAGCACTGACAGCTTTGGAACCGGAGTTCTATTAAGGACTTTAATCGGGACAAAGCAGCAGAGGTTATCCAAAGATTCGCGATTTTAGTCCCGCATAGAGATACGCGCATCAGATTTGGCATAGAAGCAAAAGAATCATCTTCCAAGGTAGTAAGTGAAGAACACAAGTCCAGATTAAGAGTGTGTAAAAGCATAAATTTTCCAGGAAAATTGAGTGTCCTGAACTCATTAAACCTCAGTTTGAGTACCTGGCATTGCAAATCAACCTGAAAAATATCACTGTTGCATTCTTCAATTTAGTGTTTCGAAATTACATACCTCAGAATATCCTTCCCAAGAGATGCATGCTGGAGATCAACAACTCGGAGTTTCGGATTGGCTTCAGTCATCAGTAACAACATGGAATCTCGGTCCAAACTACACGATGATTCGCAAACAATGTCGATCGCACCACATCGAACAACCTGAAACACGTCTATATATTTGGGATACATCATGATTTTCAAGTCGGTCTAAAGTGACCTCAAGTGTGCATTTCTGGTTAACCGCCTGGAAAATCGGATGGGAAAAACTCATCACGACAAAGCGCAACCTCGAATTGAACGAAACTGAAACTGAAAATTCACTAAAACGAAGAGGATTGAGTAAAACATGTGAAATACTGGTCGGTGCGGTGAACCACAACAGTAAAATCAGAACTAGGAGAGTAAACAGTAAGAAAAGGAAAGTCGCCACAACATCATGACAATATTGTTCGGGTTCAGACAGAAGCAAAAGAAACAAAAGTAAATTGACCTTATGAACCGACATCAAGGCGGCGGAATTCGGTAGCATCCTATGCTATTTGCAAGATTTCAGACACCTGGAATTAGTAACAAATCATGATGTGACAAATACATGTTGCAAATTACTCATAAACTTGCAAGACCACTTGAACTAGCAAGGAAGCATCTCTGCTTATAAACTAGCATTCCAAGTTGTCTTTAGGAAGAGCCATACATACAACAATACATACAGGAGTAGCTATATCTATATCCCCTGCATTTAAGTTAGGAAGATGATGTAAGAACTTTAAAAGATCATCTTTCCAATAATATATTCCACCTGCCTCAGATGATACCTTGCCATATTTACAGTAGTGGTATTTTTTTATTAAATAGTATACAAAAAAATCTCAAACTAAAATCAAATAAATCCTACTCCCTGTGAAACATGAACTAGAGCTAATCACATTGAGATGACTGTCCCTGTAAGACTGTTACATACAATGAAAATAACTCCCCTTTCCTAGTCTTAGCCTCGGCAACAATGTTCTGTTGATGCAGTAATTTTATAAAACCTACTGTAAAAGCCTACGTGCCTCAGAACTCAGAATACACAACGACCGAAGTGAATTATAAACTGATCAACAGTTGGTAATCTTAATAGCATTTAAGCATGCGATAAGCTTGGTTTTAAAATGCGCTCCGATGCGCCCGCATAATGCGCTCTGTCTCCCCGCAGCAGTTGCTTTGCTGCACTAGTTTTCCATGATGCGCCACATCATGGCTTTGATGTGCTGCTAAAAAACTCATTTAATTAAAAAATCCATTCAAGTTAAAACCCCAAAAATATAGAAAAGGAAACTCTATCCTTCTTATTTTGTCCTCGTGGCTCGTCCGCTGCTTCTCTAACCTTCGGTTGGCCATCTAAGACTCTCTCCACTCATGCTCGTCAACGGCTCTCTTCAGTCGGCCGTCTAAGACTTTCCTTGATGATCTTTAAACTTGAATTTTTTAAAACTTTTAAGTCTAAAGTCTAAGATTATAGTTCTAAGGAACTAATATGTTGTGTTTGTGTCGATTTTGTTTTTAATGTGTTTTTTGTCGAAACTTGGGAGTTTTGAAACTTGATATTATTCTTGTATTGTTGTTGGTACTTGGTAGTTAATTCGCTATTTGCTATTTGGTTGAAGTTATTATGAATCTAACTTTACATTTGATTATTTTAACTTGCCTTGCATATACATATATACATATATATTGAAAATAAAATAGGTAGCGCATCGGAACTGTGATGCACTCGCATCACGCATTATTCTAATTTTGGGCCTTAGCGCATTTTAGCGCATCCCGCATTTAAAAAAAAAGAATTCTGTGCTAGTGATTTGTTTTCCCCCATGATAAAGAGCTGCTGGTATCTTGCTTTATGAAGTTCTATTTCCAATTTTGGGTTTGATATACCTATCATATTCTCACAAGTTCTCCCTAAGAAAGCTGTCTCCGAAGCCCATGAGCTCTATCTGCACGTTCTCTCTTTCTTTTGCTTTGTCTCCTTCATTTTTTTTTAATTTTCCAAGTTATTTTCTTATTTCTTAGTTTCGTCGGAGGTGATTTTCTCCTTTGGTAGAATGTTCTTCTCCTTTTTTATGGCTAGTTGGTGTTTCTTGGAAGACTGCATGGAACATGTATTGAACCTATTGATCTAAGTACTAATGATCCACATGAGATCATGTAATTTTCTTATATTATTCACCTCTTATTATTATATAATACTTATGCTATAAGGTTTTTCTTGAGAGTGGTAGTTAATGACTGAAATTTTTATATCCTAGTTAGAGCACGATACTCTGTTTATCAGAAGGTAATTAATTTTTATAGCCAATCAAATGGTTTAGGATGTTATTGCTAATCTGCTGTCTTCTTAATGGGGGCCATCGAAAATGTAATAGTGATTTGCAAGTCAACATTATTGGTAGTGTCAAAAGATTATACTTTTTTGAAAGGTTGGAAGAGTTCTGTTTTTCCAGTTATTTCATAAGATGTTCTCGAGAGTAATGATTTTTTCTTTGGTCATCAAATTCTTAGGATGTTTCTTTTCAGTTGCATGTCCATCTTTGTTACATATTTCAATGATTCATCATGTTTACTAAAATGACTAAGCCCATAGTGATTGATGTTTTGATGAGTTAATATTTCCTTTTGGGTTTTTATGTGTAGTTCTTTCTCGGAATCCGGTTACTGAAATTGGTGATTCTCTGGCCAAAGCCAAATCGATCACAAAAGTAAGCATTTCAATGCTAATCTTCAGCTGTGTTGTAGTTTAAGAAGTTATTCGGCTTCTGTTAGGGGGGTAAGAGGAAGAAATGGTTGATGACCATTAGGCCCTTCATGTGAGACCCCTTGCCTGCCAGAGAAATGAAATAAAAATAAAGCTATTGTCTTCTGACTCTTATATGTTGATTCCAGCTGTCTTTATCTAACTGCCGACTGCAAGCTATTGGTTCGTCTCTCACATCATGCACTGAGTTAAAAGAGCTCCGACTAGCACATAATGAGATCAAGGTGGGCTTCATAGTCATACTTCAACAGCATTGCAACTTTGTTTTTAAGGTGTACCAGGTTCTGAATGTTACTATCCTAAACTGTTGTGGATTACATTTTGATTTGTGGTTTTCAGTTCTGTCTGATGCTTTGTGGTTCACTGTACTTCGTTTCTAGAATTCCTAAATATAGTTTGTTAATGCAAAATTCGTTTGCTTAGTCTGTTATATTGTTTACTGCAATTCAGGTTCTTCCACCCGAGCTCAGTCGTAATGCTAAACTTCAGAATTTGGACCTTGGAAACAACTGGGTCAGAAACATGTCAGATCTGAAGGTCACCTCATCCCCTCTGTTCTTTTTCTGGTGCTTCTTTACTCTTTAACTGCATATCGTTGACGATCTTTCTGAATGTGTTCACTGCACAATGTAATGGCAGGCTCTCTCTCACTTATTCAAACTCCGAAACTTGAACTTACAAGGGAATCCTATTGCTGAAAAGGATTCATTGGTTAAGAAGGTAATAGTTACATATTGCTTGTCCCTTTGTCAATTTATTCTCATTTTATATTAACCTCTTGAAAAAATGATATCATTGAACAGATAAAAAAATTGCTGCCAAACCTCAAGATTTTTAATGCTCGGCCAACAGATAATTTCATGAGGAAGGATAATTATCGAGCAGAATCAGCAGATAGATCTCTAACTGTCGTGGATGTCCAAATGGATCGAAACAAGGAGCTAGGGACTCCTGTATTGGCAAAGAACTCCAAAACAAAAGCTTTATCAGATGGAGAAGATGCCGATCCTCTTAATGCTCCTGGGCATTGGACTAGAGAAAAGTCAGATTTATATACTATGAAGGGACAACCAACAAATGCTAAGGAGAATCATAGAGCCGAAAACAAGCGGAAGAAAAAATTGAAACCACACTCAGAAGTGGATGACATTGTTGATGATTCAAAAACTACCTCCCTGGATAGTGAGATGGAGGAGGATTCCAAGCTTAAAAGACAGAAAACAGATGAACCTCTTGCTACTACTACAGATTCAGCTCAGGAGCAGAAGGAGAGTCTCATCTCAAGAGAAAAGGATGGAAAGCCAAAAAAGAAGTTGAAACAAAATGCAGCTTATGTCATCAATGATGCAGAAGTCCCATTTGCTGAACTTTTTCCTACAAAGTCTTCAGAAAATAATAGAGACAGTGAGCAGGAGATGACTAGAAACCGTGTTCAAAGTGTAGATTCTGCTGGTGGCTCTGTTACCATTCCAGCAAAGAATAAGAAGATTTGGGCTTCCATTACTGAGCTGTCTCAAGTAGTTGAGGTTGGACTGGGCGGGCCATCAACTTGGGATGAGTGATTAAGGTTGCACCAATAGATTCTTCCTAAAAGTTGGAATTAGAAGTCTAATAAAAAAATAATTGTGGAATGGTATTTCGTTCCATGTATTTTACTGCCTCATGTCCTGTATTTGTACCTTTTTAATAGGTTATGAATTTGAATTTTATTAATTGAATTAAATAACTATGGAATCCAGATGTGATCAACAATTTAGTTTTCTGAGTGATCTTAGTGGAAATATCTGATGGATCGATAGGGGGAGGGGGTTTGCGATTCAAAGTTCTAGGGAGGGGAATTTGATTTTCTAAGTGGATATCCATTCGGAGGCTCTTTGTTTAGTGGGTCGTCGGCCTAGAAGACGAGTTGAGTGCGAGCTGGTGAGATGCGGTGGTGTGAGCTGGATTTGAATTGGTCAA
>JAULKJ010000013.1:1543235-1553471 GCA_032355405.1 Rubia balearica | reverse complement strand
TATATTTTCTGAAATTTTCTTTTTTCCTCAAAGGGGTGTAATGGTCATTTCCGGTTAAATTGGCACTTTTGATCAAATCATAGGGTTGATTTTGCACTTTCAGATTTTAAAAGGTCATTCCTGCACTTTCTTAATCTTATAGGGTCATTTTTGAGCTTTTCCCTATTTACTAACTAATGATAAAAATGATGGGCCCCAAAAAGGCACCGGATGGACCTCCCAATAGCCGGGCCCTGGAGGCAGATGACTGGAAATGGTACGAGATGAAAATAACTATATAAGCTGTTCATGACCTTAGTATCTGCAAAATTAAATTTGTGAGCATTAACTTTTATATTAAAAAATGGATATGCAAAATTAAAAGTATTTATGATAAAATATGTGTTGAATACTCCCTCTGTTTCTCTATTTATAACACACTTACTTTATTGGATATTTTTTTAAATGACATACTTTATTTTTGGAAAGATTTATTCAATCTCATCTACTCATTTTACTTTTTACATTCAATTTCATCCACTTATTTTTTTCCGTCTAAATTCAAGAGTTTAAATCAAGTGTATCACTCTTAGTGAAACATGGGAACGAGGGAGTAATAATTTTTCTAAAGCACACAGTCTTCAAAGAGAGAGAAATATACATGGAAAATATAAACAAAGAACGAACAACAAAATGTTCACATCGAGTATCCTTCATTCTTAATTTATTCTAATGGCAGGAAGATGTTGAGATACTCACTCCGTTCCACCAATAATGATATACTAGTATTTGTTATTCCACAGTTTTCAATGATTATGTTTGATCGTCAATATCTCTAGTTATATATACCAATTCTGCATAAAATTTTGATATTTAAAAAATATATGTTAATATAAATTCAACAATATCTCACATGACATATTTATTATGTATACATTAATTTATATTTATGATCAAAATTTACTAAATTTAACTTTAAAATAAATAAATAATGTCATTACTGGTGGGACGAATGGAGTATGAAATATCCAAAACAAGATAGATATATGGTCAGACCATGTACGATGGGGTTTCTTTGTGGTGTCTTTTTAAAAAGAGACCACAAATCCCCACTCCTTGTGATTTTTTAATTAAACAATCGGTCCCTGGGCTGAAGTGGAAGCAACCACTCCCCATTTGATAACCCACGTGACTGGGGTCAGCGAGGGCCCTTTTCTGTCCCCAGAGTGCTACGTGTCCGGTTCTGATTGGGACACGTGGCAAAGCAGCCACCTCTCTTTATTTTTATTTTATTTTTTTGTGTCATTTAACATGTGGTAATTCCATATTGGGCCACGTGTCCAACACTGAACGACTTTTTTTAAAAATCACTGGGCCACGTGTCAACTTCTAATTGGTCCACGTGTCTCCAACAGTTGAATTAAATCTGGGGTTGTGTTATTTGGACACGTGGCCATATCACAAGGTGCCACGTGTCCTAACGGTAACTTTTTAAAAATTTCTGCAAAATTCATACCAATGGTTATTTTCCCACTTGATTATTTTTTAAATTTTCTTCTATTTATAATCCCTTAACTTGTCTATAAATTTAATTCAATTTAAAATTACAAAATTAAATAGTAAAATTAAAATGTTATTATTATTTTTACATTTTAATTTATTTTGGGTAGGAAAATTTATTTAAATGAAATATTAATGAGTAGGATGGATAAAGTTAAGTGGGGTCCATGTAGTGTTTTGCTAGTGATTTCTACCATTGTGGGAGTAAAAATGAAATAGTTTCTTTGTGATTGTTTTTGGTGAGGTGAAAGAAAAAGAATGAATATTTAATTGAAAGAAATCATAAAAGTGTTTTTTTAATGGTTTTACCATTGTAATCATGGATTATAAGGAAGGAAGACATCAAAAGTTAACTTTAGATTAGGCAGCCTACCATTAAATTACTGGAAAAGCTGGAGTAAATCAAGAAACTCTCATGCTTTTCACTTAGCATGCACTTCACGGAAGCCGCAATTTCTTGAGACCAAACCCAGTTTGTTCTTGACTCCATATTATATTATCAATCCCTGCTTTTGGAGCTTGAAATTTTGATCTAAATCAACTTAACCACCAGCTTTTTCTACATTACCTACTTCCATTTACAACATAGTACAGCTAATTAGCTTACTATAGTTGCTTTTAAGGCCTTTCCTTGATTTGTTTTTGAACTTTCTAGATGAGGGGACCAGGTCATTAGGAGTATTAAGGGAAAATTCTGTTACTACGAGGATGAACTCCGTGCTGTGTTTGTTAGATCTGTGTTTATAATTAAATCTCATATATTTTGAAAGCATGGGAGACTATCGACTCGTTAAAGACCCCAACCCCGTCAAACTCACCATGAAAGAGCTTCGATAAGCACCCTAACCCCTGTAGATTGTAGTACATTTTCCATAATCAAATAAGTTGAAACATCCATCTTCATAGGCTCATAGCCCATATATAACCCCATTTGCATCCATCTCCATCCTTAACTCTCTCAAGCTGATCATGCCGTACAGTGTTCAGAAAACATGCCAAATCTCTCCCATAAGATCAAAGAAACACAAAAACCAGATGACAAAACACGAAAACCACCTCCCATGCACCCAAATATACTGCTTCTGGTGCATCACGAACGAACCAGACCCCTACACAAGGAGATACAAACTAGCTCAATGCTTCAGTCAGCTGCATCGCGGAAAACTCAACGACAACCTCATCATCGCCCTATTGAGCGACCTCTGGAGCGCCGCGTTGGCTAAGCCAGACAACGCAGAGCTCCCATCCCTCGGCATTTTCGAATGCATGGCTCAACTCATCAACAGATGCATCAAAGACAGGTATTAAGGATACAGATGAAATTATGAAAGCTGATTATACATGGTAGACTCCTTATCGATTGTAGTTTCCTTTTCCTGTTGGCCAGGAGATGGATTCGGAGAGGAAAGAATGTCTGCATCTCTTATTACGCCGCGCATATCATCGGCTCCTACGCCATGAATAAGGCCGAGCTAGCGGAGATGGCTGTAGAATCTGGTGTTATACCGCTGCTTATGGAGCTTCTGAGAGGCAAGATGAGTTGGGTTGAGCAGAGGGTGGCGGTTAGGGCATTAGGGCACATTGCTAGCCATGAAAAAGCATTTAAAGCCATTGCAGTTCATGAAGATGAAATCATAGACCTTTCCATGAAGATATCTTCCACATGCTTTGAAACTGTGCATGATCAGTTTCTCAGCTTGAAAGGAGAGAAGAGAGTGAGGTATCACCGCGATTTGATTGTAAGAGGAAGAAGGTATGGATTTGATCTGGAAATGGAGAACAGAAAGGCTGAGGAATGGTGTAGCCAACTCCAATGCTGGTCTCTCTACCTCATCAACTGCTTTGCTGTGAGAAAAACTACTAATTCTATTGATCTGATTTGCGAAAAAGGCTTTCTTGAACAGCTCTGTGGAATGTGGGGAGGTTTAAGGGATGCAAACTCATTTTCTGGTGTTTGCTTGATCAGAAATGTTTGTCTCACCAGTGATGGCAGAAAAAGTGTTGCGAACTCAAAGGCGGTGGTAGAGAGTCTCTGCAACCTGTGTAGGTCTTCAGATGAAGGGCAGGGAAAGGCTATTGAGAGCATTCTGCTACTTCTTCAGGACAACGAATCCCGGGCTAGAGTGATTGATCTTGTAGCTCCTTTCATGGCTGATTTGGTTGAGCTTAAGATCTTGAAACGAGGAACAAGAAATAACGTAGGAGACACTATAGCAAGGTCACTCTTACAAGATTTCGGAAGGAGAAAGAAGATGTCTTGTGCCGCCCGATGCGCTCTTGAAGAAGTGTGGATAAAGGAGCAGAGAAAGAAGAAGGAAGATAAGATGTCTGAAGAAGAACTCAGAGAAAGGAAAGCCATGACAGGCGTTTTAAAGCGCGAAGGAAACAAGAAGTTCTGGTCGGGAGATGCTGCTGAGGCTGTGGAGAGTTACACCAAAGCACTGGATTTGTGTCCGTTGCAGATGAAGAGGGAAAGATTGATTCTGCACAGCAATAGAGCTCAGTGTTATTTATTGCTAACAGAGGCGGAACTGGCAATTAGCGACGCGACGCGAGCTCTGTGCTTATCGGGGGTTCATTCGAAGAGCTTGTGGCGAAGATCTCAGGCGTATGATTTGTTAGGGATGGCGAGGCACAGTTTGACAGATAGTTTGATGTTCATCAATCTACAGACCGAGTCTAAAAGTAAGAGGAGGGCAAAGGTTCCGTTCTATGCTGTCCGAATGTTGAAGAAACAGATCAACGCCACAAATCCATGGCTCCCGCAGACTTGAATCCGGCAACGTATGATCTGATGTAGACTTATGTTCGGCTTGAGTCCAAATAATATCCAAACTCGATCCATTATCAGCAGCCGCTGTTGATAATGGATCACGTTTGGATATTATTTTACAGTCCCATAGTGTAATACCTAGTGCAGCTATGAACTTTGCTGGTGTTTTAAATTTTAATCAATGACCAGATTATCAATGTGTCTTAATCATATTATTAAGTAGGTAGGACATCCAACTTCATAGCCCTAGGGAATACCCACCCACCATAAAAGATTAAGAGGAAACATTTCATTTAATCAAAATCATAGATTTTGTAGTTGGTTAATAATGGATTTCAAATCGCACCAACCACATAACTTTTAGATTTGGTGGTCCATGAAATTAATGGCTTTCCCCGTGAATTGATTAAGCAAACAAAATGCACCACAAATATTCAATTTCTATTCCAAGCTTAGGCAGGTTTCTCTCCTTCTACCGACACTAACGACCAAACACCAGCAGTTTAAAAGGTTCATTATTTGTTAACTTAAACCGACCCCCAATTTCAAATATGTTAAAACAAATAATTAATTGTTACACGTTGAAAAATCACACTACATATATATCTACTGTAATCAACATTATGCAATATATCTCTACTCTCACTCTCCTGTTGATTAAATTATTATGAGTAACGCCAATACCTCAGTCAGAAAAAAGTGCTCAAAGCGTTGACAACTGATCCTGTAGTCTCAAATGTCGATGCAACATCTGGACAGCTTTTCCAGGTGGTTGATATCTTAAGCGATGGATACAACCAACTCTTCACGGATTCAGCGAAAGGTTCCGGGTCGAAGTTCAGAATGGCTTCCCAGTCGACTTGCATGCCTTCAGGGATGCTGCCGGTGAACTCCATATTAGCCGCGAGTAATAATCCGAGCAATACCACAAATCCCACAACAGCGGATCCCCGGGAAAGTGGCATGAAGTTGTACCTGAAAACCACATCAGGACCATCAGAACAAAGCAACATTCCAAGATGTTTGACGTTTTCACGAAGGATTTTGATAATTACCAGTAGTAAGTTATCCTTAAGATTGCATCTCTCACATTCTCCAGAGCTTCAAGGTCGGTTGTACCAAATGTGTCACCACAATAGAGATCGCACAGGGCCTGATCATGAAAAGTCTACTTTGAAATTTGAACAAACGACGGTGACAACTTTGCGAAAATAAAAACATCGTAACATGCAGTCCCGACGAAAATAAATCAATGTGAAGTGCAACCTTTTAGTCAAACAACTGGGAGAGAACAATACTGGCAAGAAACAGGCCCTGGACCAAGCTAAATAAGTAGAATTATACATCCAGAACCCACACCACACCACACTCTTTCTATTTCTGTTGTATCCTGATTGCTTTAGCCTATCAACATTAATGTTTCAGCACCGGCACTACTATCATTCATATTCTTCACTCAACAACGATAGAAATGAAAGCTCATTTCAGTAGTTAACAGATAATAATCGACACTAAAAGCCAGAATCTCAGAATGAACAATTAAGATATAAGGTGGATTTAGGTAAGGAAAAAGCTCATTTCTGAAATTAACAGACAATTCCTGCATCATGCTATCAGTTCAACATAAAAGAGCTGAAGTTTTCTCAGCATGTTAGCTAAGAGCACTAATCTGGACATGGGAAGCTACAGTCAGATTGTTCTCGTATTATTTTAGACAATAATTCACACAAAGAAGAGCCGCGATACCTATGAAGCCCCCTATGCATTTAAGCAATATTTCTGATGCATATTCAATAAATATAGCTTCTGTTAAAAGTAAACATGCACACACAGACACAAAAAGAGAGGCCCTTGTTTTAAACAAAGAAGACTTCAGCAATCATACCTCCCATGCAACCATCATTTCCAAGTCGAAGTCTTCCCATCTAGCTGGCGTACAAGGTGTTCTAATAGCAAAGTCAAATCCCTTTTCCTCCCTGAAAGCCATAGCAAAATATGAATCAACAGATAATGACCCATCAAAGAAAAGTTGATATTCATATACACAACATGCAGCAAACACTGTACTACTTTTTCACGAGGGTGATCCTTGTTCCTTCAAGACTCTTCCTAAAACAAGTAGAGAAAAAACACTCGTTAGAAGTGTATTTCGAAATAATATAAACATAGAAAATCAGGTGAGTAACACAGAGAAACCTAAAATTAGGAAAATAAAGAAATACCCCTCAACT
The DNA here is from genome assembly GCA_032355405.1 of Rubia balearica. Taxonomy (NCBI): domain Eukaryota; kingdom Viridiplantae; phylum Streptophyta; class Magnoliopsida; order Gentianales; family Rubiaceae; genus Rubia; species Rubia balearica. The sequence goes on along the minus strand of JAULKJ010000013.1, from coordinate 1,546,928 downwards.
GCTGTACTATTGCACCAAGTAGATAGCCAGAAGTCCTGACCTACGGCTTGGTAAAGATCAGAGCAGGAGTCTGCATTCATTATCTAAAATAGCAGTTTATATCAGTCATGATTGCATAGTTTGTCATAAAGAAAATCATTCTTCATAATGTAAAGGAAAAATGCAACTTACTTCCCGCAATTTTCCATCATCAGAAAGCAGAATAAGATTATCTTTCTTGTCGCAAACATATTTCCTTTCTTTAATGACGGCCTTGGCAGCATTCAACATCCTACAAAATAACTACTACTGAGAACCCTTTCAAAGTAATAATACCTCTGAAAGTCAACCAAAGTGAGGTTTACCTAGGAAAATTTGGGAAGTATCGAACAACTTTGATTTGACCTAGGACAAGTGGTGTATGAGACCCAAATCCAGTACTAAACTCCTCATTGCTGCCAAAAAGGAAAGAATTGGGGATCAGTTCGACACACTTTATGTCTAAATAAAAGGTTACATTGCAAGATCATTTGTCCATAATACAAAGACATCTTCAAGTAGTTAGCTCAGAAAAGGAAGAAAAACCCCCCAGACCTAGGACATATGTACATTCCGTGGCATCTTAAACTGGCACATGATTCAAGGATAGGTTTAGACCCACGAGCCTAATACAAAGTGCGTCTTGACACATAAATTAGAGCAGACCAAAAACAGCTTGACAGAAAATGCAATTTTATTCAATAAATCAAAAAGACCTTTCATCTGATAATTGACACAAAAAGGAGCAATTAAATACAATTCTCCTCTCATTAGATAAATAATGATATGAAGATGGCATTTAGTTTTATTAAGACTTTATAATTACCTCAACTTGTTAACCCAGACAGCAGGATCACACGGTTCGGATATCTGTCTCCATTTGACAGCCAAATTATATACATCATGCCATGACATTATTGATCTCATAGAAGATTTTTCTTCTGATGAACCATATGGCGTTGACATTTCAGAGAAACTGCTAGTACTACAACCAGCACCACCCCTGTTCTGACTAGAATTAATCAATTTCTCCCTTCGTCGTACTTTCTTCCCTGCCTTTACCGTGCCTTTACTGGACTGCTTCAATTCTATCTGTAAAGAACGCCAAGCCTTTGACACCTTTTGTGCAATTTCAATAGCAGCTAATCCTGCCATTCGATGCTGGAAGCACAGAAACAAACGGGCGGAAAAATCAGGGATACAGTAATATCAAGTGCAAATCAGATACTAAGAGCCAATACTTCTAGTGTCAGAAAATTCAGAAAGGGTATATAGAAAATTCAAAACTGATCTTAGATATCTATCAATGTCAACTTAAAAATGAAGATACTGTTCAGTTACAGTACGGAAGAAACCATTGTATACAGCTTCTAAAGCAACAAACTGAAGAAGCATACTATTACAGAAAGGATTCTGAAGCATGACAATATGAATGCTAAGCTTAAACTCTATCCGCATAGGAAAGGGCAGTAATAGATAAAAAGTTGTAATATCATCCTGGAGCTATTTATCAATCACCTGACGCTTATTGGGCAAGAAACCAGGACAATAATATTGGATTTTCTTGCCGATAGAATCAGCAACCTGCAGAAGTACAGTCTTTTGCTTTGTCATGGAAAATTCTTGCTTCCTCGTCTTGGCCTTTCTTAAAGAATCACGCAAAGTCGGTTGTCTGTAAACTTTTTCACAAACATTTTTTGGGTGCAATCTTTTACACCAGTATTCCTGAAAAGACAGAAAAAGAAAACCATGATTCCTAAAACAAGCCATCAACAGTGTTCCATATCTCTTGATTCTATTTAAGAACCTTTTACATGGGCAAATTTGAAAAACTATCAGTACTAACAAAAAAAACAAGCATAGGAAGTGAGCTATTAACCAGATTGTGAGCCAAATGCTCAGAGAGAACATCCATTTGCTTCATGAAAAAATAAGATACTATAAAAATCTCAAGAGTTTGATTTTATAGCTCTTCTAAAGAAAAAGTAGCCACTCTCAGTTTATTCATATATATAGTTGAAGCCAGCAGCAAGCATCTAAAATCACCAATGCTGCATCAGAACTGAGAGGCACAATTTAAACCAACAAACAACGTAGACACAAACAATGAGGTGATCAATGTTCATATATTACCTTAAATAGGGGATCAATATCTCCATCAATATCAAACCAGCAAAATTCACTGTTGAGTTTTGAAGCAGTGTATAAAGCAATCTCTTTCTGCAGAGTATACAAACAGTGAAATTGAAGAAAGAGTTGATTGGGAGAAAAGGAAGGGTAAAACTTGTAGTGAACATGCATAAACTTTGGCATTAATCACTCTCATCGCTTTCTTTGCTTTCAGAAGATCAGGTGCATTGCTCAGAAGCTAAATGATGCCAAGCTTAAGCAATGTCCAGATGACAAAAGGGTTGAGGGAAAACCCATCTCTATTCAAGTCCAAGGTAGAAGTCCAGAAACCTTAGTTTAAGGCCTGAACATCCACAATGAAACTCAAGACTTATGCCAAACAGTCTATAATGCCTACGAGTCAAGTTAACAATAAATATGCAAAAAAAGAAGAAGCAATAAACTACCTGGTAGAAGGCCATGCATTGAAGAACAAACTTTTCCATTGAATCCAATTCCATATCCAAAGCAGCGTCGTAATCTTTCACCTACAAGCAAAATGACCTCTCAGTTTATTTGACACACACACACAAAAAATACAAATATACTTTGAGGAAAATAGCTATATAGGGGCAGGAAAATATCACTAATGTTCACATACTGCTTCTCTATATTCTCCAACAGCATGGTAGCAGGAAGCTCGTAAATACAAACACTCAACGTTAGAGTTCTCTACACTCAAGCCAACTGATAATTCCTTGATTGCACTCCTGCAAAAGTTCATTCAAATTAAATAGAAAATCAAGATTAGGATTCAAAAAGATATACTCCCTCTGTCCCAAGAATATTGGCCTAATTGCCTTTGGACCAAAGTTTTATGTAAGCTTACGTGGCATGGAATAATTGTGAAAAAGTAGGGATATTTTGGGAAAGCAATAGGTCCACTTTCAAAGTTGTTAAAAGTTAAAGAGATTATTGTGGGAATTTAACATCATATTCTTTGCCATTTTAAGTAATTTCCAAAGTAGGTCATTACTTGTGGACAAACGAAAATAGAAAATAGGCCAGTATTTATGATTATATGGGACAGATACAAATATAAAATTCAACACCAGAAAGCTCCATACCCCAAAACAGCTAAGAAGGTGAAAAAAGAGCTAAACATAATCCCTAAAACAGGGAAAGACTTAAAGAAACTAATTGAATTATTAACTAGCATCTTCCCCTACCAAAATAGAGATTGAAAAGAAGGCTCATTCAACATTTCTGCAGATTCTCATTACTTTAAACAAAAAAATTATTAAGTAGGGCCAACATACACTCATCCATTTTTAATTAAGCTGACTCAAGACTAGGCCAATCATAGTCAACAAGTATGTTTATCAGCGAAATAGGACATCCGTGAAAGGAAGATAGCAAAGATATAAACTTGTATCAAACGAGAAGGTATTTTTAGACCTCAAAGTCATAAATACTCATCCAAAATATGTATAACAATCATAAGATCCCTTACTTGTGCTCGCCCATCCCATGAAAAAGTAGCCCACGAAGGTGATATGCTTTGGT